>OX352773.1:185473088-185764872 GCA_947095535.1 Poecilobothrus nobilitatus
GTAAACGAAATAATGCTTTCCTTTTCTATAAATTTTTTTTTTAGTTAAGCCTTCCATGGATTTAATAAATATCATGCTAATACCCAACACTTTAAGGGTAAATACTATAGTAAAGCAGCTCCAATTCAAACAACAAAGTTTATCAATTAGAAGGCTAAAATTCAAGAATTCATTTGCAACAAGAATCTCTAAATTGTGGAATATACTATCTGATCTATAAGTGCCCTGTAAAAATTTAAAGAAAAGGTGAAAGATATTCTATTCTAATTCCTATATAATCTTGCCGATTTTACTGAAGGGAAATGAATTAAGTGGGTAAATTTACTCATCTCATACTACCAAGCAAGTAGTATAGGTTGAATATTTTTTAAAAATTCCCACAATATTTGTAGTATCTTTTAAAAATTCCCACCATACCTTATAAAAAAATTTAAACCATTAAGCAAACCAGTAATATTTCCTTATAAAAGTTATTACATATCAATAAAATCTCATCCGAGCAAAATGTTTACTTTATTTCTAGAAATTTTTAATACATACAGATATAAAATTTATTTAAGTTTGAAATGAATTTATAATAAGCGTTTTGAAGAAGTGATTAAAATACTAATGGCGAAATATTTTTTCAACCTTAGTATATATAACAACTATTTTGAAATTTTTCATTTTTTCTTTATAAACAGCAAAAGATAATTATATATATATACAATTTAAATACAGACATTAGGTATATAATAGTGTTTATAAAATTTACAGGATACAATATAAAATTAAAAGTTAAAATTTATGCATTAAAATTCCTCAAGTATTACTGCATAAACAATCACAGAATTATTTTTAACTATTTTTAAAAACAAAAATAAAAAAAAAAGTATTAAAAACAGGAATATGATATGAATGAGGAAATTTTTTTTTTTATTTTAAATTCCGGAAATTTTTATATATACCTATACCTATTTTATTCGGAAATGTAATTTTATACATAAATATTTTATATTTTAAAATTTATGTGGTTAGGAAACATTGAACTGCTTATTTAAATCAAAGTTTTATAAATATATTATTCATAAACTATTTAATATATTATAAAAACTTCACTATAAGACTTTTATTTGCGATTACAAAAACTCTTCAGAAATTTTGAAAACTTTTGTAGTGATACCTCCAACTCTACATTCTACTATAGAGGATTTACGGTCTGTGATTATTATATTTCAATTCTGTTTTTTTTTTTTGTTTTTATTTATTTTATTTTTTTTTTTGGTTTTTATTTAAAACTTTAAAAAATCTCGAATTCAAATAATCCATTATGGAAAATTACCTAAAAATACGCAAAACATTAAAAATATGTATAATTAAATACAAATTTTAATTGAATTCATTTTCAATCTATATTCGTGTTATATACATTTACATTTTGTTCAGATCCGGGAATCACATTTGGAAATTAAAATAAATAACAGTTGAAAAGAAACCAAAAGAAAAAAAACAAAAAATAGTGCATATTTCCTATTTTATGATTGCTATATCTATAATATAATGTTTTTACTTAAAATAAAAAAACTACCGTCAAAAACTCATATTACTACTGTGATATCATTTTATATTATTTTTCTTTCCATTAGTTTTTTTTTTCTTTTTTCTTTTTTTTTCAATTTTTATAGTATAAAATTTTCATATATACATGTATATATATGTATTTTTTGTTTTTTTTTTTTACAAAATGACAATTTTCCTTCCACTTTTCCTCGTATAGAAAAATGTGCCAATAACGCGATATTTATTTATTCTAATTGATTCATAAATATAAAAAAAAAAAAAAAAAGTGCATAAAATTTATTGGTATTCGATTTGAGACGATTTAAAAATAGTTTTATTTGTTTATTTTATTTTTTTTTTTTTTTTTTTTGTCTATATATTATAAAGTTTTTCTAGAAAATCAAGTTTTCCAAATAGAAAACTTTCCATTTTTCAATAAATATTTCCCAACTATAGAAAAATACGCAACTTTGACACACACACATACACATAAACATTAACAAATTTTTTATACTTTAACAAGAACATAATATAAATGGTGATTAAAATGAAAACAAGACATACAGAAGAAAAAAAAACAAAAGAACAGAAAAATTAAAAGAAAAATTAATTTAATTTTTTTACTGTTATCTGAAAATAAGAATAAAAAAAAAAAAATAACAAAAATACAAAAAAAAATATTGCAATATTGCTTCACTTAACTAGTTAGTGCAATTTTACTCAATAGATCAGAATACCAGTGTATACTTACATACTTATATATTATATGATAATTTTGTGTATGTCAATCAAGCAAACTAATTAATGTTTAAAAATTTATTAAGTAAAACACATAAGCGGACGTCAATTAATATTTTTTTCTCTCTTTTATTTTAATTTTGTTTAAAAAAATAATTTGTGGTAGGTAATGTAAAATATCTTATAGTAAAATTATTATTCTGTGGTTAATGAATTCATTGTGGTTTACTAATTTGTTATACATATTAATAATTTTTCTAAATGAAAATGTGAAAATTTTAATTAACATTTTAGATAATTAAATGCTATATATGTTTCTTTTTTTTTTTTTTTTTTTTTTTTTTCGGATTGTGTCCTAAAATCTAATTAGTATTTTTACTTGTTGTGGTTTGATTTTTTCTTAACTAAAAATAAACAAATATGAGAAAAAAAAAGATATTAGAAACTATTTTTGATGGATCGTTAACATTAGTATATCTAATTAATCAGTTAATACACTTTATTTTGACTTAATTTTCTTAAGTTAAAAAAAAAAAAATATATAACAATTCTCACTCAATAATTTTGTCTGATCTTATTTTTTCCTCTTCCAATAAAGAATTTAAAATACTGGATTTAATTAGAAAATTTAGTCATAAAGAGTTATAAAAAATTTCATATAATAAATGAAATCAATTAAAAATTTCTAATAAATAAAATAATCCTTATATGTATGTACCTTCTTGTATATTTTACAGATTCAATTATATATACAGAAATGATATTTGCAAATCTAAATCTTAAAATAAATTGAAATCCTTTAAATTAACATTATATGTATACTTACATAGTTCAACAACAAATGGACAAACGAACTAAAACATAATATTAAATTGTTAGTACGAAAAATTAATTTTTAAATAACTGATACAAAAACTTTTAAATAAATTTGTTTTCTATTTTAATTATTTTTTTTTCATTTTAAATTTCCTCACCAATAAATACATATAAAACTTTATGTTGAAAACTCGAATTGTGTAGAAATTAAGACATACATATACATATGTACATATAAAAAATAGTATGAATATTCAGGTGAAAAGTTTTATTACTTCATTTATTTTTAGATATATGTTTTTTTTATTTTATACTTTTTTTTTCTCCTGTTTTTTTTTTTTAATTATTTTTACTTCTATAACAGACGACCATCAACGGATACAAATCAACAAACCAAAATAATATAAAATAAAATAAAAAAACCAGAAAAAAAAATATTGTTCAATTTTTTGATCTTATTTCATTTCCATGTACCTATGCCTTTCCTGCCTGCCTGCCTGCCTGCCTGATTACCAAAGTTTCAAGTATGATTTTTTTTTTTTCAATTTACTTCACTTTTAATTTCACATATTGTACATGTACGTAGAAAATATATAAAAAAAAAAATGCGCTCACTTAAATCTAGTCGTTTTATTTTTCAACTCTCATATTCTAACTGGTTTTTTTTTTTGTGTTTTCTTCTATCTACCAACGTTTTTTTTTTTTATTATTTCAGTTTTTTTCTTTCTGTTTTTTATTAGACTATAATTCGTGCTTGTATACAGATATTCAAAACATTTACAAATTTTAACCATCATTTATTATTCACCAATCGTCAGTTGTTGGCTGGTTAGTTAATTAGTTTGTTAAACTGTGTGTAAACCGGGGTACAAAACTTTACTTTTTTGATAGAAAATAAAAAAAAAAAAATTTTATAAAGTGCTTTTTATAGAGGGTTATATTATATAGTCTATACTATACCATAGTGGTGCATTAAATTACATATAAGTACATACAATTACTTGACACTCTTATCAGTTAATTTGAGAAAGAACAACAAAAAAACGAAAAGAAAAAAACGAAAAGAAAAAAACAAAAAAAAAAAACAAAACAAAAATATCACCTTATCTTTTATTTACCTTTTTAAAAATTTAAAAACAACAGCAGAAAAAAAAAATTTTTAATATTAGTAACCTTACTGGATTTTTAAACTCTTATAAACTTCAGTCACCATACCACACCACCCACAAATGTTTTATAAATTTTTGTGTTCTAAAATCTAAAATAACAAAAAATATATAAAAAAAAAAAACAAAAAAAAACTCGTTCAAGTTCGCGTTTGTGTTGTATATGAGTAAAACTTTTATTTTTTGTTATTTTATTTTCACTGTTGTTTTTTTACTATATTGTTTTTTTTTTTAGTTAAATAAAAATAAAAAAAAAATGTGTTGAAAATCTAAATTTGTAAAAGCCTCCAAAAATAAATTTATTTATTTATTTTTTTTTTTATTCAGGAAACAGTTGTTGTGGTTAAATTTGTAGTGAAATTAAAATTTAATTCGTAAAATAATCAAAAATTAAATTAAAAAAAAATTTTAATCGAAATTGAAAAAAAAAAAAAGTTTTAAAATTTTAAATTTACCACAATTGATTAGCCAAAAAAAAACAAAAACAAAAAAAAAATGTTGATACAATAACATAATAAGTGAATAATCGGCTCTTATCAAATTAAAGATCGCAGTAAAACAAAAAGAAAAAAAATTTTTTTTTGTTTTTTTTTTAATTTTATTATTATTGCTAATCAATTTTTTGTTTTTACTTTAGACTTTTAAAAAATTTTCAGTATTTTATATACATACATACATGTATGTACAATGAAAAATATTTACAGTAGTATTGTCACTACTGTTATTGTAACGATAATAAATCAAAATCAGTGCAAACAAATCAAATTTGACATAAAGTGACAACAATAAATTTATATAAAGTGATTTTTATATAAATACATAATAATAATATTCGGGAAAAAAAAAATAATAATTCTAATAACATAAAAAAAAAAAATATTTCTTAAGTTAACATAGTTTTGAAAAAAAATAAATTGTTTTAATATAGAAAATACCTATATTTAAATACCATATAAATGCATAAAATATTCGTTCAGATTTGTCATATTAATTATGTGTATACGTGTACAATGATATTAATAAACTTAATAATATTTCATTAAAATTATATATTTTGGAAATTAATTAAAATATTATAGAATAAAAATTTAAATAAATTAAATAAATTCAAATAAAATAAATTTATACATACATATAATGTATATGTATTAAGTAAAAAGAATTAATATGTAATATAGAATTTTTTTTTTTAATCAATTTAAAACGTTTTGTACTTGATATTTCAAAGTTATTTTACAAATGAAATGATTATTTTATTTGATTTTTAATTATTTCTTTCATATGATAAATTAAAAAAAAAAAAATCTTCTCATAGGTATATGCATAAATATAATCGTGTCATGTCATGACATTTTTCAAGTCTAATGTAAACGTTCATTTACGAAATAAAACAAAAAGAGTTAACTACCTTTAGTATTAAGTGCTTTAATTTTTATGTGATACATTTTTTTTTGATACTTTATATACATACATACATTCATATGTATGTTCATAATTAAATTTGAAATTTAAAAAAAAAAATTTTTTTATTCGTTTGTACATTATAATTTAAAATTTTTTTGTATATATTAATATGAATTATATATCAATAAATCCAGTCCGGAATCTGGATTTGAATTAAATAAAACAAAAAAAAAAGAGACAAAAACAAAAACCAAAAAAAAAATGAGTTTTGGATATTTTATATCTTGCGAATTTAAATTTTTAAATATAATCATGACATAATGTCAATTTTTTTTTTTGTTTTTTATTAAAATTGTAACAATTTTTTTTTTTTTTAATTTATTTATTTACTCTTGCTTTGCTTGTTTGGTTTAAATACATTTTAGTTTTTTTTTTTTAAATGTTTGTTATATAAAATTTTGTTATTTTGTTTTTTGTTTGTTTTATCTGTAAATTGAGTTTTTTAAAAATGTAGGTGTGATGGTTTAGAAATTGACTTGAACCTCTATAAATTGGTATAGTATTTACATATATTTTCTGCGGATCTTTTGGCTTTTAAGCTCAGTCTAAGTTTCCTATACTACTAGGAAAGCTATTCTAGCACAGCTACTCTGAACAATGATTTTGTTGAAGCATTAAACTATGTTCTGCGATTTTTCAGTCATGATATTCTTTTTCTCTCTGACCTCATTCTACACTACATTGACAAACTAGTTAAGTTTTCTTTGCTTAATTATCTTTATAATTTCCATTGATTTTCCCATTCTTCTAAGAGCTTCTATACATATATAGACAATTACTCTATACATAACTTAATAACTACATATATTGCTGTTGTCCTGTTAAGATTATAATATTCAGCTATATGTAGACGTTTTTTATCATCGCTCTTTTCTACCTAGTTTTTATTTCACTTTCACAATTTATTAATTATTCAGTTATTCTTTTGCATTATTCATTTTTTTTGGTGTTAAATCGGTTTGATCCATTTGATGGAAACATGTTCCACATCTTAGTAATTTTCATTACAAAAGAGCAATATGCAGTGTTAAACCTTCTTGAAAATTCCCATATGTAAAAATGAATACTCGAAACCTCTCTGATGTTCTTTTAATAGTTGTTATATTCGAATTGTTCTGATGAGACATAACTAATCTAAACTCAATAGAATAATTGTGATTATCAACAAGATGCCTAGATAGATTAGTAAGTAACACTGTAACGCTATTAGTACGCCTTGTAGATTTCACTTTCACTCATACTTGGAAAACTTCTATTAGCCCTACTTCTAAAATTTAGATACCGCTTAATTATTAAAACCCAATTTTTATAAATGATATCTGTCAAAAAAAAAAATGTTAAAAAATATTATCTTTATAAACTTTTATTTCCAACTAAAATCGAAATAATTTAAATAAGAGGTGATTGTACTTATCATAACACTTCTAAGTCATATATCATATATTACGTACATAATACATAAATATATTATATATATATATAAACATATATGCATATACAAATAAATATTATTATTATTTAACAAAAATATTTATTTAGTTATTAACTTAATAACTATTCAGCATTTTTATGACTCAGTAACAAACCAAAAAAAAAAACTTTATTTTGTATACATATTTGTAAATATTGTACATATATAATATGTATTTATACATTATATTGTTTATACTTATATGCATATCTGATTATATTTTTTTTTTTTTTTGGTAACTTTTAGATTAACTTAGATTTATAATCTGATTTTCTTTTTGTTTTTCCACTGAATACAGAAAAAAAAACGAAATTATAAAAGTCAATAAAAATGTGTTAAATATAAAGAATAAAGATATGTATGATTACATTTTAAAATTATATAAAAACAAGGAAGAATGTAAACCAACGCTTTTTAAAGACGCACATTTCCAAAAGGCAATACAAACTGTTTAGAATTGTGACTTTGCACCAAAATTTGAAAATTTCATATAAGAAAAAATGTTAAATAGGGCGACATGTCATAATCCCCGAAGCCATAATCCCCCAAAAAAAAATTGGGGCTTTTGACTCACTAAAAGTGGAACATAATCCCCGAAAACGTTTGGGCATTATAACTCACAAACATTGAGACACAATTCCCCAAAAAAATTAAGGTCTTATGACCCACCAAATATTGAAGTTTTTTTCAAAATAATAGCCATATGTTATAATCGCCAAAAAAATTAGGGCCTTTTGACTCATTAGAAGTGGGCCATAATCTCTTAAAACTGTTTGGGCCTTATGTTTCACCAGTATTGAGACATAAAGCCCTAAAATCAGTGGGTCATAATCCCCTAATTAATTATGATGTTAAATGGCGTTTGGCGTTTGTTAAATGGCATTTTTAAATTGAAAAAAAAATGTTATATAGACATTTAAAAAGAGGGCTTTTTCAAAGTTTGAGAGGCTGCAGCTCCGTAATCGATGAGGCTACATGAAGAAGTTATCCTACAACATTCATTTTTTATGATATTTACCAATGGTTAAAATTTCATTGCTCTATCTGTAACGGTGTAGAAGTTTTGTAAACAAAAGGACGAACGCACGAGTGAAACAATAGGCACATGTTTTCAAATTTTTTTTTGGAAATACGCAAAAGTTAAAATCCGCTGACAAAGTTTTCAAAACTTTTTTTTTTTTAAATACCGGAAGTTTAAAACTCACCTGATATACTTACATACATATGTTATTTTAATGATTTTCAAATTATTTTGACAAATTTATTTTTATTACAAAAATAATAAAATATGGAATTTTTTAATTAATTAAGAGGACCAATTAAAAAATAAACTACAATAGGAAAAAAAAAAAATGGTAACCGAAAATATTTAAATTATAAAGTAAAGATTTTGTTTTTTTGTATATCGAAAATGAAATGAATAAATTAGATAACATTTTATTAATTATTTTTATATAAATTTAATTGTTAATTTTATTTATATGTTTTTCGTCATTATCAGAAAAATGAATCAATTTTTGATAATGGATTAAGTAGCAAATTTTATTTTTATTTTTGTATCTATAATTGCTTTTTTTTATGGAATATTATAAGATCAATTTATTAAGAAATAAAACTTTATGCTAACTTAAACATTTAACTGAAAAATAAGTTTAACTTTTTTAAATTTAACTATTTTATTAAGTGCTCTACATGCTCTAGTTAAAAGTTATAAGCTGATTTAAGACTCTTTACTTCAAAAATAATCTATTTAATATTTTTTTTATTTTTTTGAATTTATTTTTTATATTTTAATCTTCTAAACATTTATATTTTTAAATGTAATCTCTTGAAAAAATTTTAAAAACGCTATTAAAGTTTAGAGTGTGAGTTTGTATTCATTTTGTATTCTTCGTCGTTTAAGAGGTAAAAGGCGTCAAAAATTCGAAATTTAGTAATTAAATTAATTAAAAACACCAGGCACTTGGACACATCAAAGCTATAATATGGAAATGTGTATCTTAATTTTTCATAATTTTGTTTTCTTCACAAAAAAAAATTGTAAGAAAAAAGTACTAGTTCGAACTCAGATCCTTACAGATAGTTTAGATAATTGATATTTCTGACATAGAAATAAAAATTTTTAAACCGAGGAATAAATCTCTTTAAAGGATTAATCGAGTATAAGTAAATATTTGAAATTTAGTTTAAAAAGTTATATTTTAATAATTAGATTGGGAAGTATAATAGTTATTTTAGCCGATTTGTAAATACCTACTGCAAACATATTGGTAATAATTTCTTTAATTTATCTAAAGTGGTTGTTTACATCTCTTGTTAAATTTTTAAAATTATTTAATTATGTTAGCTAATAGATATATTAGGTTAATAGGAAATCTTCTTTCTTTCTTTTTAGCTGTAAAATTATAGTTTAGTATAGTGTTTTTAATTTACAATGTTACGTATTATGCAATCTTAAACAATTTCGGTAACAGTAATGTGCAATGCAATCATAAAACATAATAAATATTTCATAATGTTTTTTTGTTTTTTTTAAGTAAATCCAATAATTTTACAACCAATAAAAATTCAAAACATCAAAAAAGAAACTTAATTTAATTTTTTATTATAGTATTACATTTTACTATGACCTCATATTACTAAAGACTTTAATAATAAACTTTCAAAATTTTATTACACACAGTTTAATTTGATTTAAAAATAATATCTTTAGTTTAAATTATATGTATATGAAGTTTTTAAATAAAAAAAAAAAATCCTTATAAAAAAATTAATAAAAAGTGGTTTTTTTTTTTTTTTTTTTCATTTTAAAATTGTAAATTGAAATCCTTTCATTATTACCCAGAAAATTTAATAGTTACATATACTGAAAGATAAAAAATAAAATACTATTTAAATTTCAATGTATTTTTTTTAATATTGCAATGTAAAATATATATATTACACTTATCGGCACTAAAAAAATCTTAATTTTAAACAAAAAAAAAAACAAAATTTTTTCATATATGCAAATTTAAATTTCCTCACAATTCTCAAATCTCCTCAATTTTCCTCCTTAAAAGAAATTATAAGTCGAAGCCTTAGAATTAATATGTTATTATTCCATTTGAATGCATTGATTTATTTAAAAGCAGTGACTTATTAATAATTTTCTACAATGACTTTCTTTATAATGATGTAACGTAACAACTTAAAATACCATTAAAACAAATTAATATACATACTTATCAACTGTATGACGGTTTAAGAAGAAAGGGAGGAAGAAATATTTAATAAACTCATATTATAAAGTCTTCTTATAACGATCAACAAAGCTAACCGTTTTTAATTTTCAGTTCTAGACATTTAGAAGAAATAAATTGTCAAATTTTGTTTAGTTTCCGTATAATAGTTACTAGTATTCAATTAAAACTTTCAATCAAAACCACAGCATTGTTTTAATCAAATATACAAAAATATCAATTTTTATAGTTCTAGTACTTCTTTTATAAAAGTAACAAATTTTTAAACAAAACATAAATCTCTTTTTAATTTGAAAATATGTATATTTAAAGTAATATTTATTTCCACGCTATAACCAACCCTTAAGAATGGATTTCTTTGTACTTAGGATATAGATTTAAATGAACCAGGGACATATAATATTAATAGGAATTTGGGTGGTAAAAAGGTTACAAACCGATGAGAGTTTTTTTTGAATTTCTGAAAATTTTAAAATTTAAAATGATTGACAGAAGTAAATTAAATCGATTTGATGAAAACATCATCTATATCTTAGTAATTCCCACCATCAAAGAGCTTCTATATGCACTTCTTGGAATTTTTAATATATAGAAATGAACATTCAAAACCTCTCTGTGTTACATTCGAATTGTTGAGACGAAACATAATTGATTTGAGTTCAATAGAATAATTATGATTATCACCGAAATATCTAGATTAGATTAGATTATTTTAAAGGGATGTATTGTAACACTATTAACACACCTTGTAGTTTTCACCCCCATTTATACTCGTAATACTTCCGTTAGTCTTACTAATGAACAGTATCATACTTATTATTGGCAGTTCATCTTCGGTACAGCAGTATGTGGTTCACATATCTTGCTCGCAATAAAGTTCTGCAGTTTCTGGAGTGCTTGAGTAAAGTGCCTGGAGATTTTTTTTCTTCTCGACATAATAATATTCAGTTATTCTCTATTTTAATTTTTCTTTTCAAGTGCACTTCACTATTCCAAGTAACACTTTAACCGACAATGTCCCGACAGGAAGTCTGTTCGTATTTTCATCTTATTTCTACTGCATCCTATGATTTTTTCATATCGTTTCTGGTTTACAGTGCTTCCAGAATTGAAATTTATCTAATATTTTGCAACATATTAGGAGGAGTAACTATTAAAACGTAAGCACGAATTTAGACATTCTCAAGGTAACTCAAGGAAGGTTAAGGGATGGTAGCATATTTGAGTAAATTATACTCAATCTTAAGTCTATTGCAAGTTTTTTAAATACTGTACAGATCTATTGAAAAAATTTGTGCTTTGCAACGAAAAAGAAAACCAAAAAAGTTGGCAATATTTTTAGCTATAAATATTAATAATTTTCTTACTTAAATATTTTCGAAAAACATATTATGATAAAATTTCAATTTTTTTTTTTATTCTAAAATTCTATTTAATGTTTAATGTTTTTTTTTTTTGTTTTTAAATATTATGATTTTTACATAGTAAACAAACTAAAGCATAATACTGGAGTACCTATATAAAATAAATACCTATATATAAATTTCTAAAATAATTATAGTATGTATAAAAATTATTAAAGCGAAATTTAAACAATTAATTTAATTTAAATGTGAAAAATAAAAAAGAAAACACAATAATTTTAAAAAAATGGATTGCCCCTGCTGTTTAATAATGAATAATTGTACTAAGTTTAAAAAACAAATTCTTACACAAATGGAACATACTGTTAAAAAATGGACACAAGTTGTTGCAACAAATTCATCAGAAAAATGTATTTTAGTTAAATATGTCACACTGACAGAACAGTTCAATTTTAACAATTGTCTAGAATATGTAATTGATTTTTTTTATTTCTTTTAATATTTTTTCAAGTGCATAATAAAAAAAAATTTTATTAATTTCATTTTTATTTTTTTTTTTTTTAATTTTTCAGAAAAACAAAGAGTTAATGAATGATATCATAACAAATTGTAAATTAAAGAATGGAAAAAATGGTAAGTTTTAAAGTACATATTATACATAATCTCATATTCAAACAATGGTATATTAGTAATTTCATTTAGAAACACATATCTGTAAAAAAACAAAGCTATTCAAATCTTTTGGCTATAAAAAATAAAATAAAAGAATAACAACTATTTATGGACAATTACAGAAAATGATCTTTAAGTGCAATGTTTAATTATTAAGTTACTTACGAATAGTCGTATCTCAAAATACGTTTTTTTCAAAATTTCGTTTTTTTTAATTTTGGTTTTTAAAATATCGTTTTCTTAAATATCGTTTTCTTAAAATTTCGATTCCTCAAAATCTTCTTTTCAAATCTCTAAAATTATAGGTACTTTTTGTTTTTTTTTTTTAAATGAAATTGTAAAAAAATTTAAATTAAATTGGGGTTACTTTATTTCTTAAATTTAATTTGAGTGAATGTCGTATATTAATAAACACATATTCTGAAGTGTATAACCCTGATTTGGTAACTAACTATAAAATCGCTTTTTTATTTTTTTTTTTTAAATACATATTTCAACAACAAAACATTTAACATAATTTCAAGTTAAAGTTAATTTCAATTAAAACAGTGGGGACTACCGCTTCTAAACTTCCTTTAATCAAAATATTGAAACCCTGATTTTAAAACCAACTATAAAATACCTCCTATAATTACTTCTTTACTAGCATACTTCGTGGAGGGTACAATTGCTTCAATCTGGCCCGTAAACAAAGGAAATACATATTTTTATAATAAAACGATATCTTAAAAAACGAAATTTTGAAAAAAACAACATATTGAGATATGAGGATTCGTAAAGCATGCTCAATTATGCAATAGATTATAATAAATTTTTTTATGCCAATTGTTTTTATATTTTTGTAATCTTAATAAAAAACTTTAAAAATTAATTTATATTTTTGTTCTTTTATTATATGATTGATTATCTTTATTAAGATTCTTCTATATAAAAAAATTAAAAAAATTTTTAAATTGGTTTTATGAAAATATAAATTCTGTAATTGAAATAAATACTTTAGATATTCTGAGTTCTTATCCAATTTATTTTTTCAAATATCTAATATTTCTTATCTAAATTAGTCCAAATAACCAATTATTTTTTCTTTGTTTTTCAAATAAGCATATAATGTATGTAACTGTTTCATTGATAAATAATATCGTATAAAAATTATTTTTTTAATTTATAAATTTTATCAATTTTAACTTAACTGTGCAGCTATAATATAAAATTTTTTGCACTGTGTACAAAAATTGCTGTCACAATGAAACATTTACAAGCGTAAAAATGGCATGACAGGAAATTATATTTCATTATATATAACGACAGGTCAAAAATTTTAGCACCATTGAATTCGTCAAAAATTTTAGCACCATATCTCTAAAAGTTTAAAACTGGATACTTAAAATTTTATGAGGGGTAAGATATTTTAAGGGGTAATTCATTTTAAGAGGGGTAATTAATATAAGTCTCTTCAGAAAAAAATTTGTATTCCCTCCTTTTGAGAGCTATAAATGGTAAAAAATTTAATATTTTCTAATTTTAAACATCTGGAACTTGGATATGTATCTGTAGAAATTTATTTGTGTTAATATATTTATATCAAACGATTTAGAAGTTTTGTAAACATACAGACAGATAGACAATTTTATATAATACCAGATTTTTTTGTTTTACTTCTTCAATTAATTGCTCTGTGAAATCCGTTTCTACGGAGAAAAAAAAAATTAATTAAATAAAAAAAATTCAAATTAAAAATATGAAATTTGAATACTATGCGAATATTAATGGGAATAACAAATATGACACCACAACAAATTTGACATTTTAAAGCGTATTAAAAACATAAAAGTTAAAAATCAAGCAACATTTTTTCCTAAGCTACCCAAGTAAGCGTCATAACTACGTTAATTGTAGCACTTTTCATATGCAACTCAATACATTTTAACTTTTTTTAACAGTACTTTCGTCATGACTACTCAAAATTACGTTTGATTGTAGTAGACACTTTTAAATAACATTTTGATTGTAGCAAAGCTGTAAATATTTTTTAATAACATTAAAAATTTCCTGTAGGTACCGAGTGTAACTAAAGATTCTTTATATTATTTAATTAATTCCTTTGTTTTAAAAAAAAAAACAAATATGACACCACAACAAATTTGACATTTTAAACCGTATTAAAAACATAAAAAATAAAAATGAAGCAACATTTTCTTCTAAGCTACCCAAGTAAGCGTCATGACTACGTTAATTATAGCACTCTTCATATGCAACTCAATACAATTTAACTTTTTTTAACAGTACTTCCGTCATGACTACTCAAAATTGCGTTTGATTGTAGTAGACACTTTTAAATAACATTTTGATTGTATCAAAGCTGTAAATATTTTTTAATAACATTAAACATTTCCTGTATAGGTACCGAGTGTAACTAAAGATTCTTTATATTATTTAATTAATTTTTTTGTTTTAAAAAAAAAAACAAATATGACACCACAACAAATTTGACATTTTAAAGCGTATTAAAAACGTGAAAGTTAAAAATCAAGCAACTTTTTTTCCTAAGCTACGCAAATAAGCGTCATAACTACGTTAATTGTAGCACTTTTCATATGCAACTCAATACATTTTAACTTTTTTTAACAGTACTTTCGTCATGACTACTCAAAATTACGTTTGATTGTAGTAGACACTTTTAAATAACATTTTGATTGTAGCAAAGCTGTAAATATTTTTTAATAACATTAAAAATTTCCTGTAGGTACCGAGTGTAACTAAAGATTCTTTATATTATTTAATTAATTCCTTTGTTTTAAAAAAAAAAACAAATATGACACCACAACAAATTTGACATTTTAAACCGTATTAAAAACATAAAAAATAAAAATGAAGCAACTTTTTTTCCTAAGCTACCCAAGTAAGCGTCATAACTACGTTAATTGTAGCACTTTTCATATGCAACTCAATACATTTTAACTTTTTTTAACAGTACTTTCGTCATGACTACTCAAAATTGCGTTTGATTGTAGCAGACACTTTTAAATAACATTTTGATTGTAGCAAAGCTGTAAATATTTTTTAATAACATTAAAAATTTCCTGTATAGGTACCGAGTGTAACTAAAGATTCTTTATATTATTTAATTAATTCTTTTGTTTTAAAACAACAACAAAAAAGTTATTTCATTTAGAATTTTTATTTGCAAAGTTTTTAAATAAATAATCTTTACAATCAAAAACAATTTTTTAAACAATTATCTTTATTATTTTTTTTTTTTTAATCTTTAATATACATATGTACATATGTATTTTTATATGTAAAATCTATGAAATCAATCAGACCAAAAGAAAAACAAAACTCTTTACGTCTTATCATAAACATAAAATTTTTCTTTTATAATATTTCGGAAAATTCAATATTTAATAGGCATACATTTAAAAATTCAAAAATTTATTATTATTTTCTTTTATAAAAAAAAAAACAAAACAAAATTCTTGTAGTATTTATAAAGTAAATAATATTACATAATTAAAATATTTGTTAAAAAATTTTCATTTATTTTATAAAAAAAGGTATCCATTTTTGTTTGATTAAATTACTTCACAAAAATATATGCCTATATGTTATATGGTAGTCATATGTAAAATAAATTTAAAATAATAAAAAATTTTGAATTTAAAATTAAAAAAAAAAAATCAAAACTTTTCATTTACACATAATTTTTATTTCCTTTTATAATAAAAAAAAAGAAAAGAAAAACATCAAAAAAATTGCAAGTAAATAACAAACTTTTAAACAGAAGAAATAAAAAAAGAAAACATTTAAATAATAAAGGAAGAAAAAAACATAATCAAACAAATTGTTAACAATAAAATTATTTCCTAAGGATATAAAGTAATTTTACTTCATAAAATTTATTATTTATGTATAATATATATATATATATATAATATATTTTTATATATATTTATAAAATATTTACAGATACACTTAATTCAATTAAAATTATTTTATACACAAATTTATACACTTAGGGAAATAAAATTAAAAAGAAGCATTTTTAAAAATTTATTAAAAATTTCAAAAAATAAAGCGGGTAAAAAGTTCAATGGTTTTTAAAGGTTAAACATTTTTCAAAAGACAATAAATATCATTGTTTAATTTTGACTGGCACCCAAAATTTTGTATCTTTTCTTTGAATTTTATATATAAGAAATGAAGTGAAAAATCAAGAGACAAATTTCTTCAATTTTAAGCAAACCCTAGCAATTATAAAAAGCTGTTACCACATTTAAAAAAAAAATAATGTTGTTTTAATTAAATTTTAATTTCTGTGTTTTTTTTTTTTGAAAAAATTTATACAGATGCCTAAGTTACAGATGTCTAAAAATAGTAAAATTTAAATTTTTGATCTCTAATACCTTTTCTCTTTTTTCTCTCTTCTTTCCCTCTACAATTTCAAGGTTTTATTTACAATCCTTCCGAAGATATGAAGGAATCTAAATCTTTCAAAATTTTGTTTTCATATAACGGTAAACCTAAATACAAAATTGGAAAAAATTTTGTACAATTTTGATATTGATTTAAGCTAAAAAATTGTCCAGTACTTTGACGATTTTAGATTAAAAAAATGTTAAACAGAATTTGAAATATACAAATTTGTAGCTTTTTTCAAATTTTTGGAGGACTGTTAGTAGCTTCGTAATGGGTGAGAAATCTCAAATACTTTTCAACTTAATGATAGTACAAATTTCATATTTAATTTGTTAAAATTCATTCGTTATGTTGATTACAAATGAAATAAATATTAAATTAATTAAATTTTTAAAGTTTTGGTTTTCAAATAAATGCACCGACGAAAACGCGCAACTGAATTTCTGAACACAACTGAATAACTCAAAAATTTCAAATTACTTTTATTTTTTAACAAAAAAAAACGTATTTTTATGTGAGATCAGAATAATAAATTGATTTTATAAAGTAAAACAATTTATAAATTAATTTAAGTAATTTTAATTCAATATTTTATATTTTAAATCAGTATAAAAGTAATTTATTGAAAAATAACATCCATAAAAAAAGGTAAAATTTAATATTTTCATCATATCTAAAGTAATTAAAAGCCGTATTAATTTTATTCATATAGAAAAAAATGACAGAGTTTATTTCACGATAGAAGAAGGTGAGAAGCTTATTAATGTGACTAATATTCCACAATTAACTCTATCAGCGTCCAATCAAAATAATTGTCTAAATTAAAAAAAAAAATCAAAAAAAAAATATAAACCTTAAAGCACCTTAAGGTATAATTTTCCTTCTGCAGATATATATTTTCTATTTTAGTATGTGAGTTTTTCTATCATCTTTAAATACAAAACGGTTTAAAATAAAAATTTTGACAAACAGAAATATTCCTTAAACTTTTTTTCATTTTTAAACTGCTGTTGTTTAATTAAAATTTTAAAAACGTCCTTGTTTTGTCAACATGTCACATCTATTACATTTCTTTATGGTGCTAAGTTTTGCAGCAAAATTATGTCTTCTTCATCTTCTTTTTCCTCTAGTATAAATAAAAGCCACTTCTTGTTTGTTCATTTTGATTACAATTAAATTTATTACAAACCACGATGACTAAATCGTTATAATTCGGTTGTGCTCGGTTTGCTATAATTCGGTTCGGTTCGGTTTCCAACGACACATTTAATTGGAAATCAAAGCTTAAGATCTTTTTCAAAAAAAAAATACATTCTAATATAATTAAAATTATTTAAAAAAAAAAAAAATGTTTTTATTTATATGATCACAACTGTATAATGTAAAAATAAATTTATGCAATATAAAGTTTATTAAAGGTAAAATTAAAATACAAAAAATCTCTTATTTAAACTTTTAAAATGACTACCCAACATATACATAGACACAGATTTTTATATCAAGTATAAATTTCTGTATCGTTTTTTATTTTTATTTTCATTTTTATTTTTATAATTTAATTTATTGTTTGTTTTTTTCTTTTCTAAATTTCACAAAGAAAAAAAAAAAAAGCAGTGTAGCAAAGAAATAAAAAATTTATGCAACCATTATCATAATAACTTTATGAATTTAATTAAACAAGATTTTTAACAATTAAAATTAATCAAAAAAAGAAAATTAATAAAAAAAATTTTTCCATAAATCTTAAATATTGTTTCTTTTTTCTAAAATAATTGTACATATATATATATATATATATATATATATATATATATATATATATATATATATCAATAAGGATTTTCAAATAAAAGAAAATTTATATATTTCCTTTTCTTGTTATACCTATACATGTACAAAAATAATTAAAAAATATTTCTTTTTTTTTTTTTAATTTGGTATCATATTCTGTATATACGTACAATATATTATATACATATTATAGTATATTTTTTTTTATTACAGGTTTTGGTACAAGTGTAACACAAGCACAAGCACCAACATCACCAACAAAAAGGCCTTTAAGTCCGGATCATCCTAATCCGGCATTACCTATCACAGAGGTAATTTGTTTTATTTATTTTATTTTATACTCTGTATATTATATACATATTATATTTTACTTTTTATACATGTATATTTGAGTATTATATAAACCATAAATACGAGTATATACATAATAGTAAACTGTCTAAATAAAAATTAATTAACTCAAAAGATTTTCATCTTATTTTATTTATTATTTTTATTTCTTTTTTTTTTTTTTTTTTATTATAGAATCCTAGCCCGGCTATGTCCCGTATTGGATGGGCATTAAGAACATTACTTGTATCAGATAGTTCTAGTTGTCTTAAGGATAGAAAGGTATGAAAATAATATAAAATAAAATAAAATAAAAAAAAAAAAACAAGGAAAAAAAGAAAAAAATCACGTAATACTATCAAAAAAAGAAAGATAAAAAATATCTAATTAATAACAATTTATCATTACCTTGATTTGGACATATTTCAAATTCCTTATAAAATTTTTGTATATATAATATTATATTTATTATATAGTATCTATACACATTCTTTTTAATTATTATGAGAAATCTTTTAAATTTTTATTTATTTATATATTTTTTGTGTTCTTTCATTTAATGATTTTTAAATGATGGGATTTAGAATCTTTATTTTATGGTTTAGAGTTTATATTTTTTTTTTATTTTACTAATAAAATTAGTTGAAAAAGTATATAAAAACAATAATCAATGGCAAAGAGATGAACCGTTCCCTTACTACAAATTATTAATACAATTTTCTAAGACTAAAATATAATTTATAATGTATAAATAAAACTAAGTAAATGATATTAAAAAACATATAGACAAACAAAGTAAAACAAATTAAATTAAATATAAATAATTTTGCATACTTGAAAGAAAAACATCCTACAGTTTAACATTCACATACTTAAAAGCAAAACATTCATAAAAATAAGTTTATCGGGTTTATTTCAATGTGTTACAAATGAAGAAAAAATTTTTATTATATCGGTGACAATTTAATGTCCCCGTGACAATAATACGGTTATAAAAATAATAAAATAATTTCTTGAATAACATAATAAATGTTGTAGATATAAAGAAATATTTACATTTCATAATCTTGAACAATAGCTACAAACCGAGTAATCAACGGCTTACTGAAACTAATAATTCCAAAAACTAAAATTTAATCAAATATTGATAATAAAATAAATGACTTAATTGATGCCTTATCCACTTTATAGTAGTGGAAAGGACGAAAAAAAATATTGAAAACGAAACCACCAGTCAACTTAAGTTTACAGAAGAATCTAATAAAATAATAAAATTGGTTCTGTATTAGAATAATCTAATAAAATAAATGGTATAAAGTTCATTTAAATTGGTTATAATCCCTGTATTTTTAATATCCCTGAAATAATTACAAAATCCAGTTTTAAATCTCCTTAATCCTCAGTTTTTATTATATTCCGTTTTTTTTAAATAAACTCGTAAATCTTAAATCTACAGTAAAAGTAACTAACTACATAGTAATTAACGAAAATGTATTAAAAAACGAAAAAAAAAAAAATACAGAAACAATAAATTCTAATATTTTTCTTTCCTCCTAAATGTATGCTAAATGCAATTAATACATTTTCTACATTTTCTAATGTAACAGAATAAAAAAAAAAAAAAAAAACAAAACAAGAGAATAAAAAACAATTTTCAATTGGGAAAATTTTATGATTAATTGTAGTCAAGTTAGTAATTTAAGATAATCAACTTTTCTTTTTTTTTTTTCTTTTTTGTTGGTTTTTTCCTTTTCAATTTTATTTCTTATTATTTTTTTAGTAATAAATTTAAGTACTGAATATTACACTTTTATAATAAAAGGAAGGAAAAAAAAGCAAATTTATTTTCTCAATGAACCAAAACAGAAAAAACAAAAATATAAAAAAAAAAAATTCATACTTCTATAAATTATTAAAAAATATTTTCATAAAAAAAAAAAAAGAAAATCCTTAAGATTATATCAAGATTCATTCTGGTATTTTAAAATTTTTCATCATTTTGTAGACGATATATTATGAAAAGAATTATAGAAAATTGTTTTGTTTTTTTTTTTAAATTATTGTTCATTTTTCCGTTTTTTTTTTTTTTTTTTGTGTGTATTTTTATTATTATTATTTGATGATCCATAAAACAAATGTCCTTGAAAATTTATTTTTAAATAAAAGCTCAAGGGATGACCGAAAAAAAAAATTATAAAGCCAATAAGTTTTATTCTTTCTCCTACAATTTTTATCATTATTCTACATATAGATTTAACTAAAAATGCTTCAAGCGTTTATATGTCTTCTATTATAATTTTTTTTTTTTTTTTTCTCACGCCATTTATACATCCTCCTATATAAATATGTATATAAATATGTTGTTTTACACTGATGGTGTGATTTTTATTACTTTTCCTTTTTTTTTTCAATGATATTAGAATTAATTGTCTGTTCAATTATCATTAGAAAAAAGAAATTAGGAAAACAAAAAAATCGGCAAATAGACTTCAATTTATTTTGACACATCTAAGGACTATTTTAGATGTATTTTGTTTTTTTTTTTTTAAGTCTTGTGTTTATTTTAAATATTCTATTTTAATTTGTCTCTCAATTAATTATGGTTATTTATTTAATAAGAATTTTTTTTTTTGTCCAACATTCTTATATCATTTCATTATATCATGACAATTCTTCTTTTTTTTCTATCTTCGTTGTCTAGATTTTATAATTCCACCCAACTGAATAATATAAAAATTATGTTTTATTTTAAAAAAAAAAATTTTTTATTGATTTTTTCTTTATTTATTAATTTTCTTTTAAATATTTCTTTCATTGTATATTAAGAGTGGATTTTTTAAAAGAATTTTTTATTACTTTTAATTGTTTGATTTTATTGTCATTTTTTATTTGTTTTTTTATTATTTATATACGATTTTATTACAAACCCAAATGATTTTCGTATACATTTTAAACTGTATTTACAATGTACAAAAAAAAAAAAAAACGTATTTGGATTGGCTTTAAAGTTTATAATAAATTATTTTTGTTTTGTTTTTTAAAGAAATTTTTAATTTATGATGTCTGGTGCCTGAACAATGACAGAATATTTTTTTATTTTGCAAATAATGACAAAGTTTTCGAAATGTCATAAAGAAACTCTAAAAACGATAAACTTTATTTCTTTTTATTCATTTAAAAAATTCAGAGAACATCAAACAAAATAACAATAATAATTGATATTATTAAAAGTTAAATAAGAAAACAATTTCATTTGGTACCTCTACCGTAGCACAAATATATACCCTATCTCTATAATGGGGTTTTATATCATAACAAGAAACCCAAAATAAAACAAAATTATTTAGCACAGACATAAACCAAAAATGTAAATATTTAAAAAAAAATATATACATATAATAATTTCAATTAAAACCCAGTTAATATTATTAAAATTTAATTAATATTAAAAAAAAAAAAAAATTATAAATACTCTTATTATCTAACAAAAAAAAGAAAAAAATTTCTTGAAGAAGAAATAAAGGGATATATTAAAAGTTATATTTCAAGAAATTTACAAATTCAATATGGCAACATTATGTAAAAAAAAAAATTCTTATATTATAATTAAATCATTAAAACATAAAGTCAAAAAATGATGATTTACGACTTTCTTGTTTTGGTGCTGGTTGTGGTTCTTGAAGCTGTTGTGATTGCATTAAAAAGTCAAATAATGTAGGTTCTGATTTAAATTGAGACTTTTCATTTATTTGTGATGCTTCTGGTAAAATAATATCAAAATATATAGGGATATCTTTTGATGGTTGGCTTTGGGGTTGTTGTTGTTGATTTTGAGCTGCTGGTGATGGAAAGAAAAAAATATCAAACATTGATGATTGATCTTTTTTTCCTGATTTTGGTGATTCTCCTAAATCAAAAAATATTATATCTTCTTGTTTTGGTTGTTGTTGTTGAGGTAGGGATGGAAAGAAAAGAAAATCAAATGGTGAGGATTGTTTTGAATTCTCATTTTTTGATGCTCCACCAAAATCAATAAAGATTATATCATCTTGCTTTTGTTGTTGTTGTTGTTGTTGTTGTTGTTGTGGTTGAGGTGGCATAAAGAGCATATCTAACAATGATGGTTGATTTTGTTGTTGAGGGGCTCCACCGAAATCAATAAATATTATATCATCTTGTTTTGATTTTTGTTGTTGTGCTGATGGTGGTAAGAAAAGAATATCAAAAATTGATGAAGATCCTTGTTTTGGAATATCTGGTTTATTTTGTTGTCGGTTGGGGGGAGATGAAAAAAAGTCAAATATTGATGGCTCATTGTAAATATTTTGATTTGGTAAACCATTTTCGATTGGATCAAAGAACAAAAGCGTTGTTTGTGGATTTTGTCGGCCCATTTTATTATTAAATTTACGACCACGAGGTTTATTGAATTTACGATTCATTGGTGGAAACCGTCTAAATTGATTCATATTATTTTTACGGTTCGGTCTAATTGGTGAAACTCTTCTAAATGGATTTATAGTATTTTTATGATTTTGCATTTGCTTTTGTATTTTTTTCCATAATTTACGTAGTCTTTTGCGTTCTTGTTTTTGTTTTTTGTTTTGTAATTTGCGTTTCTGTTGTTTAATTATTCTTTTTAATTTATTAATTGGTTTAACCGCACGACTTGTTCCCAAATTTGGCATTTTAATATCAATATTAATATCAAGATTAAGTTCAGTTCCAACTGGTTTTTGGGGTTCATTAGGTTCTGCAATAAAGAAAAATATTGGTTCTTCTTTTTCTTCTACTGGAGGTTCTTGTACTATTTGCTGTTGTGGTGATTGCGGTATCATTTCATCAAAAATCGGCTGTGATAATAAAAACCAAAGTGTTGGAAAAAATGAATCTAAGAAGAGATCATCGGTTTCTTGTGGTGGTTTAAAATTTGATTCAATTTCATTTTCACTTTCATTATTATTTTCTTCAGTTTCGGAAGTTTTTTCTTTAACTACATTATACTCAAATCTATCTGCGTCATCAGAATTTTCAACATCCTCATTATCAACATTTTCATGTACTTTACTCAATGGAATAAAATGTATAGATTCAGGTTGATCTAGAAATTCTGGTGACACTTCAACAGTTTTTTCTTCTTGTAAATATTTTTGTGGATGACGTTTATGGTTTTCTTCGTGTGATGCTGAAATCTTCAAAAAGAAAAAAACAAAATTATTTTAAGTTATTTTTTCTATTTTTAAAGTGTTTGAAAACAAAAAAACTTAGTTTAACTCACTGCACCGAAGAGCAATAGAAAACACGTTAATTTTAATTGCAACATTTTTGTTACACAATTCGCGGATTTCGCGCAAAATAATTTTCGTTAATCCTTATCAGACAATATATAAAATTAAACTAAGTTTTTAAATTATTTTTAAATATTTCATCAGTTTTAATTTAGGGTTTTTCCTCCAATTGAAAAAATACACGACTGTCAACAAAATAATTCATTATATTCATTTTTAATGAAACAAAAATGATCTCATTTATATTAAAAAAAATTATTAAATATTTTTGGTTTTATTTGTATTTTTTTAAGACAATATATATAATGTATCTTTGTTCAATTAAATGAATGTTTATTCAGATGCTTAAGAAATATACTATTATTATTTTTTAAATGGAAAAAACAAAAAACGGTTTAAAATTTTTTTTTTTTTAAATCACTAAAGTTTTAAACTAAAATTTTAACTTGATTCGAATTTTAAAATTTTAATTGACGTTGTCAGAATACTATAAAAATATTTACTTAGTCTGTATATACATAATAGTATATTTATATGTATTGTATACATATAATAATTATAATATTTGACATTATTGTAAATAAAAAGTCCTATTTAAAAAAAAAATAATATAATTAAAAATATTTTTAAAATAAATTTATAAGAAACTTCCCGAAGAAAAATAATTGTTTTAACTATGTTTTATTTAGCCACTCTGTAAGTTTGAATTTCTTTGTCTTTAATATACACTGAATTAGCCATTTTGTTTTTTGTATTAAAACATAATATTGCATTAAAACGTAAACTCTGTTAACATTTAAAATTTAAAAATAAGATGTATAAAAATTTCAATAAATTAAACAACAGAATCAAAAAAATGGATGGTGGGTGAAGGTTTTTTAAAAATTTTATTAACCTTATATAGAAATGATATTATTTTATACTCAATATTGAATAAATACAACAAATTTGCAAAAAAAAAATAGCGACTGTGATATGAAATGTTTAATAAAGACATTATTAAAGAGGGATGATTACCAAATCCACAAACCGAAATCCCTAAATAAAAGTTCAAAAGTCGAAATCCACAAAACAGTGTGAGAAGATAAATCATGGTTATTTTGAATTTCTGAAGTTAAAAGAACAAAGAAACAAGGTAGAATGTAAACGAACGGTTTTTAAAAGCGCACATTTCCAAAAGACAGTACAAACTGTTTAGAATTGTGACTTGCACAAAAATTTGAAAATTTCATGTAATAAAAAAAAATATGAAAATAGAACTTTTCTGGAATTTTGAAGGGCTGTAAGTTTGGAACCCTATATAACTAAGGAAAACCATTAATACACTTAAAAATATATAATATATATTGTCGAAGAAACATTTGTACATGTGCCTAAAACTTACAGGTGTCTAAAAATAGCAAATTTTTGAGCACTAATAGCTCTTACAGGGGATGGTACAAAAAAATTTTCTAAGGAACCTTATAGTAATTCTAAAAGTTTTTTCTACCCTCAAATTTCAAGTGCCTATCTAAAAGCGTTCCGGAGTTATGAGGATAGAAAAATCATGCAAAATTTGGTTTTCACAAAACAGTAAATTTTAATACTAAATTTAAAAAAATTGAATAATTTTGATATTAATTCATTAAATACATTATTTAATAAATAACGTTTTCAGATTGAAAAAATGTTAAGTAGAACATTAAATATACGGATTAAAAATAGGGCTTTTTCAAAGTTTGAGGGGTTGTAGATCCGTAATGAATAGGGCGACATGAAAAAGTTATTCCACAAAATTATTTTTTTTAAGATCTACCTACCGAGATCTACCCATGGTTAAAAATTTTTTTTTCTATCTTTAACGGTGTAGAAGTTTTGTAAACAGACAAACGGACGCACAGAGTGAAACTAATAATCATACTTTTTTAAATTCGTTTTTGGAAATGTGCTAGTGATTTTTTTTATGATTATTTTTTGCATGTTTTTGCAATTTTTGTGTTTTTTGATTATTTTTTGTGGATTTTTTTTTTGTGGCAAAAATCATTATGGATTTTGGGACTCATCCTGTTAAAGAATATCGAAAATTTCTGTGTTACCTCTTCTGTTAACATCTTTTAATTAATAAAACACAGGTAATCAATAAAAAGTTACAAGTTTACTGCGTAAAATTATGATTTTTAATTGAATTTTTAATTGAAGCAATCATCAGATTACTTGAAATAAATCAACCACATTAGTAATTTAAAATTCATGTGTGTATACACCACATATTGGCCAAAATGTTTAATATCACAACTCAATATGAGCAATTGGAAAACATGTTTAGAATGAAAATTAAACCCTTTAAGCGTAAAAGTATCTATTATAATCTGTATAGAATCATAATATTTTTTATAATAAAGTGATTATGGAATAATGCAAAAAAAAAAAAAAACAAATAATTATAGTCAAAATGATTTTGTATTAATTACCACAATGTTATAACAAGTTAATTACAATCTTTCTCTTCTTTTTTATATTTTGTTTTTTTTTTTTTTATTAGAACTAAAAATGTAATATTGTTTTCTAATCTTTTCTTTTCATTTTTTTTTCCTTTCTTTTTTAATGTTCAACTAAATCAAAATTTGGAACACATTTTGAATTACTCTAATATTTTACTATATACTGGGAAAAACAAAATAACAAATAAAAATGACACTATCAAACGAAAAAAACAAACAAACAACGAAATGTCATTAATGTGCAAAATACATAAAAACACAATCACTGGCTAAAATTATATATTTTTCACAAAAGGTGTCAGGAAAATTAATTAGAAAATGTGCTCCTGGTACTGAATTAGTTGACTGGCTTTTAAATTTATCACCAATTGTACATTCAAGAGCTCAAGCGGCTGGTATGTGGCAAGCTCTTTTAGAAGAAGGAATTTTAGCTCATGGTAAGTACAATAATCATTCTTTATCATACCTTTTCTTTCTTTTTCTTTAATTGTTTTTGTTGGTTTTTTTTTTTCTTTCTGTTAAACATGGTAAACCATACATAATTAGAAAAGCAATTTTTAAAAATTTAATTCTAGAATGTAAAGAAAAACATGCAATAGAACATTATTAATATTTTAACGATGTGAACTATGTGGTTATTGTGATATAACCAAGTGTTATTAAACTTTTTGTTGGTTTATTTTCTCTTTTTATCTGAAGCAAAGTAAAATTAGTAAAAAAAGAAACACATTATATTTAATTAGAAAATGATAAAAGAGTTGATATTAAATCAAAATAGAAATGATTAAAAAATACCATGTAAAACAAAGAAGAAAAAATAATCTAATGCTTTTAGGAAAATATACCTTACAGAGTTTTAAAATTAAAAAATCTTTTCATTTTAAATCTTTAAATTTAATAATAAAAGCAAAAATAAATAAAGGTAAACATTTTTATAAATAAATACTTATATTTATTTTTACATTTTCATAAATGCTTCATAACAACAAAAGAATTCCTCATCCTAAAAATATGCAAAATAAATTTGGATTTTTGTTTTTTTTATTGATGTTCATTTCTGCGAAGTAATTTAAATAATTTATTTTTACTTTTATTTGCGTACAAGGGCGAGTGCCTTTTCACTCAGGGCATATTAAAAAAAAAATTTTTTTTTTGAAAAAATAGGTATGGTGGTATGGTAGGTATGGTAGGATTAGGAATACTATACATAAATCAAAGTTAAACATATAGTTACTTATATTGTTTTAATTTTTCATACTTAATTTTTTTTAAATTAAACTTAATACAATAATAAATTTATTATTATTCAAAAGTATCAAAAATTTAATATATATGTATATATATATACCATTGAAATATAACAATTAAATTAAGAAATTTCCAATTGTTTTTTATTTTTATGACTTACGCCTTTTGATATATATATATCATATAATTTGATTTATATATATATCTATAAAAATGTATATATAAAAATAAATACCCTTAAGTGTTGTTATGATCCTGCTTTAAGGATTCTATAGTTCTTAATTTAAAGTATAAAATAAATAAATAAAAAAAGATTAAAGTATAAAGTTATAAAAAACAACAAAATATGTTATTATAAAATAAAAGAAATGTAAAGCTAAAAAAGAATTGTTAAACTTTATTTTCTTTTATACATTAATTTACTTAATTAATCTTTATTCTTTCATATTTTCTATCCCTTATACTTTTATATAAATATATATATATATATATATTTTTTTTTGTGTAATATTTTACAGTAAATAAAGAACAACCGTTTAAGGATAAGTGCTTTTTATATAGATTTCGTACTGATGAAGAAGGTACTGCTGGTGGACCACCACAATCAGATGATGTTAATGCAGCAAATGATCATATTAGAGAAGCTTTAAGTACATTATTACAACGTGGACCAGATGCAACGTTACGAATGATTTTAAGAAAACCGTAAGTTAAAAAAATATTATATTAATTGTTTAGATTTAATCTCTTTGAACTAAAATAGGGACAACATTTTTTATATTGCAAAAGAAAAATATATAATTAATTCTTGAAAAAATAATTAGTTTCATGGAAAATCTTTAATTTTTAAGACTAATTATATTTTTTAAATATGTACTACATTTTTTTGTTTGTTAATTTAGTTTGTAAATACCATTTTTTCTTAAAACTGTTTTGTAGTACATCTGTTCTTAATTATTTTGGGAAAAAATATTTTTATTACATTTTTTTTTTTTTGAGGAAAATTAAAATATCACTCTTTTTTAGGAAAACATATAATTCTTTTAATGATCTTTTGTAATGTTAAACATTTTCATTTTCAAAAAAAAACAAATTTTCTAGTTATTGTGGTTTAGATATAATAAAATTAGTCTAATTTATTTTAGTAATTACCTATTTTAAATTGAATTCTTTTTTTAAATTATTTTTTTATAAAAAATGGAAGCTTTCATGGAAATGAAGTTTAATATCTATAACTACAATTTGCAATTATATTACATTTCATTTTAATATGCTCGATTTTTGATATTTGGTTATACCATCTCGAATTTTTGTTTTCATAAACCTTTGGTTTATGTTTGAATTTGACTTTTATTCGATCATCCTTTTCAATATTAAAAATGTACTAATGATGTAGCACTTATAATGTGCAATAATAAGCTAAAAAAATTTAAATCATAAATTTTTAATTACTTAGAAACCAAAATAATGGCGTAAAAAATCAAGATTTCAGTATAATTTCTCTTACATAATTTAAGTTCTAAGTTAATTAATTACCTATTGTAAAAAAATATTACAGGATATTTAAAAGTTAATAATTAAAAACAATTATTAATCATATTTTCAAAAAAAAAAAATCTAACAAAATAAAAAGATAAAATTCACAGTCTTTCATCAACTATTGAAGAGTAAAGAAGTGCATTGAAAAAAATTATTGTTAAAAAAAAAAAAAATTTATATAAAATAAATCAATTTGATAATAAATTAATATAATACAGTTAGGTCAAAAAAAAAAAACAATATAGAAAAAAAAAAAGCACCTGTTGTTAAGACCAAATGGTCAATAATAAAAATTAAAAGAACTATAAATTAAAAACAAAAATATAAAAAAAAAAAAAAAAACAAAAGAACAAAATTTCCCGTACAACAATTTGGATCAAAATTTCCAGGCAACAATTTTGAGCAAATTTTTTTTTGCTATTTTTGCATTTTTGTGCAATTATATTGGAATTAAAAGTAATTAAGTCTTCTTATTTTTTATTAGTAAAAAATAATCAAGACAACAACAAATAAATAACTTTTACTGTACTCTAACGACTTCTTAGCACGAACTTACTACTATTTTCAGGGAAAATAGTAAATAAGTCCGGTAGGAGAGAAGTCTCTCCAAAATTATGGGGGCTCCACCAAGGAGTCATAACCCCTATGGTAGCCTGAAGAATGATTGCGATGGAAACTTCGCAATGGTTCACACCGGCAAACGGAAAAAAGATGATAATGTATTTGATTTATTTAATCAGCAATTTAAATTCCCGGATCTGCCACAAACTAAAAACTATATCAAAAAAAATGAACCAAAATTTATCACCATAAAAGCCTCAGACCCTAACAAGGTTATGAGAAATTATAACATAATAATTGTTGAGAAATTACTCGAACAAATAAGTAAGCAATACAAGGCTCAATACAACAGAGAAGGAAACCTGGTGTTAGAAGTTCCAAGTAAACAAATAGCGGAAAAATATACTAAAATATGCAAACTTGGAGATATAAACGTGAAAATAGATTACGTAAACCATTTAAACCAGAGTCAAGGTACAATATATTCAAGAGACCTTATTGATCTTACCGACAATGAAATTCTGACTGCTCTAAAGGCAAAAAATTCGAATATAGTAAGCATATATCGCTTCAAAAACAGAAAGACAGATGAAAACCCAAGTGAACAATACAACGGGAGGATAAACATCACCTTCGATACGACTGATCCACCAAAGGAGGTCAAGATCTGCTTTCTGCTTTTAAAAGTAAGAAGATACTATTCGGCGCCCATGCGCTGTGCAAATTGCCAACGTCTAAATCATAGAGCAAAGCACTGTAGAGCTACCATGCCTAAATGCGTAAACTGCGCAGAAGATACAAACAAAAACGAAGTCGAAAATCATGTAAGTAGTTGCAAAACATATAAATGCATAAAGTGTGATCAAGCAGGATTAACAAACACAGACCACGCAGCAAACAATAGAAACTGTCCCACGTACGAACGTGAAAAGCAAATTATTAAAATTAAGACAGACCGCAAAATCACACGCAAAGAGGCAGTCAAAATCATCAATGAAACACCGATAATCCAAACAACTACATACAATAAAATAACACAAAACCACAAAAAACAAGACACAGAACCCATAACAATTCAAAAATTCAACGAAAGTAAAGTACAAATAAACGAAAAACAACAAAACTTAAATAAAAGAAACAAAAACGAAACTGATAATAAACAAGAAAATAAAGAAACAAATACAAAAGAAACCGAATCAATAAACACAATAGAAGACATAGACATGGAAACAGAGGAATTGAAAAAAACAAATACAATAGAAACAAATATAAAACTTAAGAAGAAGAAAAAAACAGGAAAAAAAAATAAAACAGAGCATGCCTCATCGGACATATCGGATATGTCCGATATATAAAGCAATGGGTACAAAGAACATAATTTTGCAGTGGAACATTCAAGGATTCAGAAGCAATAATGAATTCTTGGACATATTAATCCACCAATATAAACCAGCCATAATCGCTCTGCAAGAAACTACACTCAAAGCAAACGAATTAAATCAAATGAGCAGAATAATGAAGTTAAGAATGGCGAGTTTGGCAAGAAAAGACTTACCAACAGATGAGAGCATTTCAGACGATGAGGACGTCTTGACGGAAGAAGAAATTAAATAATAATCTTAGCCAAATATCTCATTAACCTTAACAAAGAATTAATCAATGACAAGTTCAACAAACAATAAAGCAACACAAAAGTTCCTAAATAATACCGTCAATAATAGTGAACCAACTACATCACAACTGCACACAAACATTAGAAACACCAAACGAAATACACAACAAAATAGTACACAAAAGCAAACCAGCCACACAATAATTCAATGGAACGTGCAGGGATATTGGAGTAACAAACCATATCTAGAACTCCTTATAGACCAATACAACCCATTGATCATTGCAATACAAGAAACAAACAACAGGTTCGAAAATCCCCCAGATTATTTTAAAAGTTACAATTGCCTGCTGCCGCGTACATCGAACAGAATTGGAGGTGTGGGCTTTCTAATAAAGGCCGGAATTAACTATAGGATTCAAAATATTAACTCAAACTACCAACTTATGGCGGTCCAAGTAGATTTACCAGGATTACCGATGAACATCACAATAGTCAACATCTACTTAGAAAATGCCCTGCAGATCAACAGAATAGACATGGAGAACATAACTAATCAGATAACAGATCCGTACATTATACTAGGAGATCTAAACGCCAGAAGCACTACATGGGGTGACTCTCTGATCAACCAGAAGGGTAGAATAATTGATGAATGGATAGAAAATAGTCCGGATCTTTGTATCATGAACGATGGTTCCCCCACCTTCATAAGCCCCAGAGGGTCACACACATGCCCCGACCTGACAATAATACACGCTAACATAGCAAATTATTTTACCTGGTTTGTAGGGCACAACCCAAAAGGGTATGACCACAACCCAATAATAATCAATGCAATCAGTGAGTTGAACTACTGGACAAAAACAAAGAGGCGCTTCAAAGAAGAGAAGGCAAATTGGGAAAAATTTACCTTGAAGATCAACCAACTACTGGAAAGCAGACCAAGAACGGAAAACATTAACAAAGAAGCAGCCACGCTGACAAAAATTATACGAGAAGCGGCTACATGGGCGATTCCACTCACGTGTCCCACTAAGAAACACAACAAACCTGCATGGCTTAACCGCGAAATAAAGGACCTAACAAAAGAACGGGATAGAATTTGGCGCGCTTACAAAATCAACCCAAATCCGACCACACTATCACACCTGAAAACGTTGAACACCTTAGTAAGAAGGGAGATAAGAAGGTCAAAAAGAACATGCTGGGAAGAATACGCAAATAGCATAGACGGACATAACCAAAAAGACACGTGGCTAAAAGCAAGGCGTATTCTTAACAAGAAGACACCGAGAGGGATCACAACGCTGGAAATAAACAATCAGATAACAGAAGATCCAGAAGTCATTGCCAACTATCTGGCAAACAAGTGCGCGAGTTACAGCAATGAAGTGGAAGTAGACTATTTTGAAGAAAACATCTCGACAAACAGAACAACAGAAAGCGTCACTAGCAAAGAATTTAAAATTGACGAAATGTTGGATACGTTGAACTCCTTCACGGGTAGTTCACCAGGATTTGACGGAATCTCATACGCTATGATTAAAAAAGCAGGCACAATGTTCCATACCAGGCTGACGCGGCTTTATAACAGCGTATACATAAATTCCATCACACCGCAAGCGTGGAAAACGGCAAAGCTCGTTCCAATACCTAAGAAAGGCAAAAATCCTCAAAAATATGATAGCTACAGGTATATCTCGCTGCTATCGACGATGAGTAAAATCATGGAAAAAATGGTAGCTAAAAGATTAAACTGGTGGGCCAACAGATTTATGGACAAAGATATACTGGGTTATAAGGAGTTCTGCAGCACTCAAACGCTGCTACAAGAAGTGGATGATTACTTGGGTAGAACCTTAGCAGAAAAAAGCCACGCAGATCTGGTGTCATGCGACTTGGAGAAAGCCTTCGATAGGGTAACATTTCAAACCATAGCAACACAACTTACAAAATGGAAAACCCACAACAAAACTATAGATTACATAAAAAGCTTCATGACAGGGCGTAAGATAGCGGTTGCAATAAACGGTTACACAAGCATACACCACATACTAAATTGCGGTATCCCACAAGGGTCGCCATTGTCGGTGCAGTTATTCAACATTTACATTTCTACGTTAGCTAGCTGCCTGAGCGAAATTCCTAGGTTGACGAAATTCATATACGCCGACAATATTATCCTCTTAGCAAAAGGACAAACAGGCCTAAGAGAAACGGTAATAAACACAGCACTTAAGAACTTGGAAGAATGGGCAGAGCAACATGGAGCAATAGTCTCTCCCACTAAGACAGAGGCCATGCATGTATGCCGCAAAAGAAAAAGTTGCCTTAAATCCCTGATATTACAAAATAACAACATAATAGAACAAAAAACCAAAATGAAGCTACTCGGACTAACACTCAACTCAAAACTTAAGTACCATGACCACATAATAAATTTGAAGAAATCGATGCAAAAAGCCAATAATCTTATGAAATTCATCTGCCGCAAAAAATACGGACCTCCACCAGCAACAGCGGTGAAAATTGCGAAGTCTATTCAACTGGGAAAGGTAAACTATGGACTTTCGATTTACGGCTGCACCTCTGAGGGAAACATACAAAAAATACAAGGTTCCTTGAATCAAGCAGCCAGAATAGCCCTGGGAGCACTCTTGCCAACCCCTATTCCTGCGCTTACGATAGAAGCCGGTTTTCCTACTTTTAAGGAACTCCGCTATGCCAGCAGTATCAAAAATATTACAAGGAGTTATTTGAACGTAGCACATCCACTACACGACTTGGTTAAACATAAGATTCAAAACACACACACGCTGAATAACTACTCAGCATTAGATAGAGCAGTCAAGAAGTACAAAAAACTTGATCTTGAAATAACACCACCAGAATTTCAAATAGAAAAACAACACGTATGGGGAGACTGGAGAAAACACATAGATTACAGTCTAGCAACGCACTGCAAACAAACCACGAGTAGTGAAGTTTACCGAAAGCTATTCAAAGAGAAGAAAAGTAGTTGGGGTAGAGCAACGGAGCTATACACAGACTCCTCAAAGTCTGAAGATGGCGTCGGCTTTGCTGTAACCAAATCAGAAACTACCATTATCATAGGAAGATTACCGCGCCAATGCCAAGTCTTCGTCGGAGAAGAACTGGCTGTGTGGGAAGCTATTAAGCTGGCTAATAAATCTAAAAAACGTCACATAATCCTCACGGACTGCCTGAGTGTGGTCAGGGCAGTCATCAACACCAACAACAAACTACAGATGATCCAGCAGATAAGAAACTTAATCATCAAAAATGAAGGAAAAATCAAGCTCACATGGATCCCAGGCCATGTGGGAATAACGGGAAATACGTATGCAGACAGAGAGGCGAAAATGGCAACGAAAAGCCCTATAATCACATATAGGGTCACCTCAACAAACTATGCAAACAAGATAATAAACAACGATATAAGGAATATAAGACAAAGACTTTATGACAGCATAGAGGTTTTCAGAAGAGGGCACAGCGTTAATGCAAACTCTCCTAACCCAGCTAACTGCAACAGACAGTTAGCGATTAAAATAACAAGAATAAGACTGGGCTGCACACTGGCGACCAATAAACACCTCTTTGACAATAGCGAAAGGCCCACATGCAACTTCTGTTTGAATCCACTCACAATCAAGCACATATATTACGAGTGTGCAGAAACGGAAAGATATTGGTTAGAAAGGATCACACCACTAGCAGCACTTGCCAGTAACGAATATTCACACACAAACTACACAAAACAACTGATGCAACACTTCGGGATCTGGAACAACATTTAATATGTCAAGACCATCAACAACAACACTTACCAACTTAAGCTAAAAACAAATATTAACCTACATATAAGAAAAAACAAGAAGAACAACAGAAATTGGAAAATAAAATAGCCCACATGCCTTCCAGGCAAAGGGTTTCATACTACCACTTAGTATTCATACTGGGCTGGTACTAAAAATAATAATAATAATAATAATAATAATAATAAAGATAAAATTATAATTAATGAAAAATAATACTGAATTTGATAAAAAAAAAAAAAAACTTTGAATTTTATCATAACTCAAAAAAAATTTTATTCATTTATAATGACAACATAATAATAATTTTTTTAAACATTTTTTTTATTTTTTAATTTATTTAATTTTTTTATTAATGGTCAAATTTATAAAATTTCTCTGATCAAACAATAAATTAAAATAGAATTTTTTTTTTTATATTTTAAATTTTTTATCCTTAAAATATCCTTTATGAATATTTTAATATAATTTTGTTTTTATAACACAAGAATTCAATAAAAATAAAAAATAAAACAAAAATAATAATTGATCGAATCAAATATAAATGAAAGAAATTTTAATATTTTTTTTTTCTCGGTTTTATAAGAATTAATTAAAAAACATTAATAAACTCTTTTGTAATTACATTAAATTTGAAATGATATCAAAAATCAAAAGACATTTTTTTTTTATTAATTGTTATAAACAAAAGATTAATTAAATTAATATTATCAGAAAATGCCTGTACCTATATATTTTACATAATTAATTATTTTTTTGTGAAGCCATTAAAAATATTTTTAATAATTTCGTATTGTTACAAAATTAAAAGTAAATTTAATTTTCTGTACCCAAATAAAATCAATTTTCGTCCATACAATTTATATTGTTTTACATATCCCTTATTCCCTTTATATTTTTTAGCTGTGTCTAATAAATCTATTTAGATTTCGAATTGGGATCTAAGAATCTTATTCCGAATTCATAAATCAAAGATATAGTGTATTATAATTAGAATGATTGTATCAATATTTTTATCAAAACAATTTTATTCATATTTCAAAAAAAAAAAAAAAAAAACACCTCGTAAGGCTTTTAGCTCAGAAATCGTCTCTTGTTATTTGCAACAGTTCTTGTTTTTAATGCTAAATTTACTATCAGTTTATATTTAAATTAATCCAATACACTAATAAACTCTAGGTGGTATTCTACAAATATTTGGAATGTGTCTAACAGATCTACCTATATTAGATCTTAAACGATATCGGTATTTAATATAGATTTTAACGGGTTCGAGTCCGATCGGCAAGTATTCCAGAAACTTCCTCCATATGACTTTTACAGAAACTGCAAAAATAAAAATAAAATGATTTTATATTTTATCTTTTGTGTGAATGTGCAGCTGTTGTTCTAAAAAGAAGAGTTTTTCTTGGGAAATTCTTTTTAAATAACCTTTTCAATCTGTTGAAGGGGTAATTTAATCGATTTATAGCGCTTTATGTTCATTCCAATGATTAAATTAGGATAAAAACTGATCTAGGATATCACAATTGGTCAGGATATCTAAACTGGTCAAAGTGTGTATTTATAGTTTCTTCCTAACTACCTACCTAGTACCTACTTACTTACCTATAGACTTACCCACCTATCTTGTTCTCAAAATAAATATGCCATATATTGGAATCAAATAAATATTTCGATTAATTAAACTTTGTTTTTAAAAAGATAATTTTAAATTTTAAATTTGGTTTTTGAAATACAACATATTTATTACTACACTCCTAATGTAAATAATTTTATGGTTCATTAAAGATAATACTTTCAATTTTTTGGTTCAATAAAATACATTTACTTATGATAATTTCTTTTAAATAAAAATTACTTTTATAAAAAGAAAAAAAAAAGAATTGAAATTCTTTTGTATAGATATAAGAATATTATAAATCATTTAAGTGGTTCTAACATTTTTAAAACTTTCAACTTAAACTTTCTGTACTTAATTCTTAGATTCTTAAAAAAAAAAAAAATCCAAAAAAATAAGTAAAGAGAAGAAAATATCTTAAAAGCAATTTTTCCTTTTTAAAATTTACCTGTTCTTTAAGAAGCTAAACTTTATACTAAAAACGAAAAAAAAAAACCTTTTTTTTATCAACAAAAAAATTATTTTATTTGTACCCTAAGGTAAAAAAAAAAAACAACAAACAAAATTAATATATATATATATATATTATAACTTACATCCTTTATTTATTTTAAAGAATGAATTTTATATTTTCTTATATATTCCTGTATGCTTTCAATATCGATTAAAAATAAGATGAAGGAATAATTTAATACCATAAGAAAGAACTTTTCTTTTCAGAGCAAAACAAAATAAAACAGAAAAATTATTTTTTACGTCATTCCAGGTCCTAGAATTTTTTTATTTTTTTTTTTTGAAATCCAGGATAGCATAAAAGTTTTCTCTCAGTTATTGTAACTTGATAGAAATATTAGAAAATTTTTTAGTATCCAAAATTAACAAGAAAACAAAAAAAAAAAAATGATCTTATGACTTTGGCATTTAAATTGTTAATTATTCTTTTTAGTTTTTTTTTTTTTTTTTTTTCTTTGGTTATTGTTAGATATTTGATACCAATAAATTTTATTAAAAAAAAAAATTTTAAATTTCATTAAAGTACAAAATACAATTTTTTTTTTTTTTTTGTACCTATTACATGTCTGTGTGTGTATTCATTTAGAAAATTTTTAAAAATATATTTATTTAATTTTCTATAATGGTGTTGTTCAAACATCTATAAAATATTCAAATGCGATTTTTTTTTCTCCTCTTTTGATTTATTTTATATGAATATTTTATTTGAAAAAAAAAAAAAAAAAATCATTTTAATATACATATATATTATCCTTGTGTTCGGAAGTGACTTAAGAGGTCCCTATTTAAATATTTAAAAGAAAAACAAAACAAAAAAAAATTTTTCATATGAAAAATAAAGAATAAACAAAACAGTAGGTATTCTTTAATATTATAACCTTAACCTTAAAATATTCCTTAGGTAATTTATTATTCAATTTTTATATAAATTTCCATTAAATATCCAAAATTTTTTTTTTTTTTTTTCTTGTTATTATAAATTCAATTTTCAATATAGTTATTGTTATAAAAATATTATAATAACTAGGTTTAATTTTTTTTTTTTTTTTTTTGGGACAAATTATAAATTTAACTATTTTAAAATTATTCTATTAACAATATTTGCATCAGATCGTTTTTCCGAAAACTATTAGAATATTTACTTTTACTCATAAAAAAAAAGTAATTTATTATTAATTAAAGTGATCACATCTAATTCAAATATGGTTAGTCTGTAATCTGTACATTATGAAGATGAAGTTCATATTTTTTAAAAAACAGAAACTAATTCAATGAATTCCATTATAATTTAAGTTGCACACAAACATTTTTAATTACAATTTCAAATTTCATTATTTCTTAAATAGAATGTCCGATATAATCCTTAAATAGAAATAATATTTTAAAACATTTTTTCAATAAATTTTTTTTTTTAATAAAGGACACTTTAATTTTCATATTCCTTTTAATTGTATTTAATGTACATATAAAAAATCATATATAAGAAACAATTTTGTAAAATAGATAAGAACCCCAATATCACAAAATGTCAATTTTAATATTTTATATCAATATACATAATATTTAATTTAAATTAATCCTTTTATTCTATAATAACTTTTACTACACATCTTTTGAAATTTTATTATAAATATGCATTTAAAAGAAGAAAAATAAAAACCAAAAAAAAATATAAAAAAAAATGTAATAAACGACAACGATCAGATTATTAAATACTTCGAAATAAAAATAAAAATCTTCAAAGAAAAAAAATTCCATTATTTCGTCCACCATTATCGTTTATGGTACATGTAAGTGAAAAAAAAAAAAAAAAAGAAACCCAAAAAAACTCAAACCAATCTAGTCATTAGGAGCATATGTTTCACTGTTAAAAGTTATTACTTATTACCTTTATTCGCTTTCTTAAGCATATCCAAATTCAAGGATCTCAAGTATACACTTGAGATGTATTAAGAGCACCTCTGTTTTGTTGTTATATTTTTATAATATTTTTTTTTCTTTTAGAGAATTTCTTTTGGTTTTTCATTTCTTGAAAATCAGCAGAAAAGAAAAAAAAAAGGAAAGTTTTAATGTTTTTCTTTGGTTCGATTTTCTTTTTCTTGTTTTTTTTTTTTTGGATTTTTCATTTTATACATACCTTAATTCTTGGAAAATTCCGATAATTTTTTTTTTTTTTTTGTTTTTGTATATTTTAATATTTTGCATTGTTTTGTATCATGGTTTTTCCTTTTTTGTGGTTCTTTAAAAAAAAAAAAAAATAAACATTTTTTTTTTCTTTTTCTCCTATTCATTATTACAGGTCCCATGAACGTAGTCAAGAAGAATTAGAATTGGTATTTGAAGAACTTTTACATATTGCAGCATTATCACATTTATCGACAAGTATTAAAAGAGAGTTGGCCTCAATAATTGTATTCGAATCTCATGCACAAGCTGGTACAATATGTAAGTATATTATATAAACTAGAAAATTTTAAGAATTTTTTTTCATTAAGAGAATTTACTATTAATATGTATGTAAATCTCATAAAGAATTTTTCTTTTTTCATAATAAATAACAGAATAATATTATATACATACATATTATTTATATATACATAATAAATATACATTAATAAATAAATAATTATATGATATAAAATAAGGAAAAGAATTAGAATTAAATGTAAAGAAATTTTCTTTGCAACACAAAAATTATTTTCATAATTATATTTAAGGAAAAGCAAGAATTCATATTGAAAAATTCCAAATAAAAGAGAAGGAAATTAATTTTCCATATTATACAGAAATTATTTGGTGTTTTAAATTAAAAACACAAAGTAAAATTACAAGAAATTTACATGATTTTGTTTAAATTTGAAATAAAATCATTTAAAATTAAAAATAAAGAGGAATTTCTGTCGTTTGCTATATAAAATTGTGAAAGACTTAATTTTTATTTAATCTCAATTAAATTGTATATAATTTCATTGTATATAATTTCATTGTATATACATATATAATTAATTTAAATTTTAATATTTAACGAGCAGAATGTTTAAATCTGAATTACAAAATTCTGAGTTACAAAAATTCGAATTACAAAATTCCGAATTTCAAAAAGTTATAAATTTAGTTGATTTATAAATTTCCATACAAGAAATTTAAACCCTGGAAAAGAAATAATTAAAATCCTTATTTTCTAGCACAATTCTCATACTGCATCTAAAATCAAAACCAAATTTTCTTGAACTCTCCAATGAAATGAATGAAACCAAACTTTCTAAAACTCGTTATATCTGAGATAACTCTAACAACACACAGTAAAAATTTTATTCCTTCTTTTATTACTTTTACATTTGGTCACAAAATGAACCTTTTTGATATGCATATGTATTTATATGCGATGGTGTAATAAGGATATTAATCACTACAGATTTCACTATAACTATTCCGTAATAAAAGTAATTATTACATAATTGTATACATATTTATATTTAATTTATATGTATATTTCTGATACATATATATATATATATATATACTTAATATAGTTAACTTTTATCTTTAAAATAATTTAGTTTTATTTGTAATAAAATAACTTATATATATATATTTTTTTTTTTTTTTGTTTTTTCAGTATTCAATCAAGGTGATGAAGGTCGATCTTGGTATATAATATTAAAAGGATCTGTTGATGTTGTTATACATGGTAAAGGAACTGTTGCAACATTAAAAGACGGTGATGATTTTGGAAAACTTGCTTTAATTAACGACGCACCAAGGTAAAATTTATTATTATTATTTTGTTTAAAATAAAATGTAAATAAGAATTTAAATGTGAAAAAAAGAGAAACTTTATAACTTTTAATTTTTAAATTTTATCCCTTTCTATATAATAATTCTTTATGACGGGTTTTTTTCTTTTTCTGAAAATTTGTAAATAAACACTATGAAAAACAAGATATATATGTAAATATGTATTTATACATACAGGATTTTCTGTAAATTATATTTGGTTACGAACCAAAATATATTTGCAGAATAAAAAAAATATATACATATACAATTTAAATATATTATCATATAACATTTTAATGGAAAGATTATATTATTTTCTTTAATTATTAAGACAATTCATTAAGAAATATCTTACACTATTTGTTCGACCATTCGTTAAGTATTACTACTAGTCAAAAGTAGAAGATAAAATTAAAACTATTGAAATGTTTGGATTAGTCGCGATTTTCCAAAAACATTAATACATTTATAATTTATTTAAATAAATAAATTCTTAAGGTTTACAAATCTTTAGATACATATATTGAAAACATAGAATACATTATATTTGTTTCTAAATTAATTTCGTATTCACGAGACAATCAGTAATCCATATATATAATCTTATGTAGATAAATATATCTTATAGTACTTATCTGAAATAATATGCATAAGATAAAGTTTTATATCAAAATAGCATAAAATTTCCCAATTAAATGTCAGCTATAACAAATTTTATTCCCATGTACAACATATTATAATTTTAAGTACATATCTTTAAAAATTTTGTAAAAAGTTTAAAGGAGAAATCTAAAGAAACCGAAAATATAAGACAATTTTAAAGTTTAAAGATGAGTACATTTTCTTTTTTTGTATTTTGCTTTTGTTTTTTTTTTTTGTTTGATATAATAAAGTTTCATATACAAATTTAATATTTTAAATAATATTTATATATATAAAATAATAAATGTATAGAATTAAATGGTAAATAATGCAAAATAACAGGAAAATTATTATTTTAAAAACAAAACAAAAATATATAAGGACTAACTTTAAAAAAAAAAAAACAAAAACAAAAATTATAAGATATAACTAGATAAATATGTAAAAAATATCTTAAAGTATATTAAAAAATATAAAATATAATACACCATATAGTAAAAGTATTTAATATGCAAAACATAACATAAAAGTAGTTATAATTCCAGCACTATAATCCTATTATTACTTGTTGCACGTACACTTTAATATTAAATTTCACATAATATCATAACAAAATATATAATATGTACATAATACATATATACAATAATAATCTACATGTTATAGACTATATAATATGGTATATTGTATATATACAATAAACATTACAAAAAAAACTGAAGTATTTATATATTAAGTATCTATGTACTTACTCCTACATATAATATTTACTTGACTGCGGTTTTTTATAACAGAAAATATTTCAATCAATAAATAAATGAACAAAGAAAATTTTTCTCTATATACAACTCAAAAATATTTTGGATTATATATAAATTGAATAAAATTTTATAATATAAAAAATAATATAAAAAATGATTATAATATTATAGTATACTTTCGACCATATAAAATCCTTATGATAAATTTACTAACTAAAAATTTTAAACAAGAGGATATTTCTAAATATATGTTACAATTTGATAAGAAATTTTCTTTTGTAAAAAAATAAATATTCATTAAGTTGAAAAAATTGAAAAGTTCTTTTGAACTAGAAAACCATACATCTTTTTTTATGGTCTTTTATCTAAAAATTTCAAAATATATTTGCATGGAAAACGTATATAAAAAGATTAGAAAAATAAAAATGTTGTTGATATAGATTAATACTTTGCATAGAGTACATTAAAATATTTTTATGCATATAATTATTTTCACCACTTATTAAAGTGCAAAAGAATGTTTTTCTTTATACATAAAATATTCAAAGGTGATGAAAATAATATCAAAGATTTATTAAAATTATCAGCATACAAACCTTTTAGCATATACGACATGCAACATGAGTTGTTAAGAATTTTTTTTTTAAAAGTTTATACAATATGTTTCTTTATTAAATATAAAACTGTAAGGTATGATTGGTATCTAAGTATAATAGAAAGATACAAACTTTTATTAATTTGACTGATTAAAAATCTATTTTTCATTCAATTAAAAATAATTTTCAATGTATAACCTAAAAGTATGCAATTAACTTAATATAATATTCTTTTTAAAAAGACTTTTACTTCAGATTTGGGGCCTCGATGGCCTAATGGTCAAGCACGTGGCTTATTGATCGAGGGAGTGCGGGTTCAAATCCTGCCCATGTAGTAAGTTTTATTAATTGAAAACAAATCCCCCTTGCTACCAAATATAGTGTAAATATAAAATATATAATATAAACAAAATAAATAATATTGATGTATAATTTAATAATAGTATTCGACCTATAATGGACTTAGTAACCGATGGTTTTGTAATATTGCAATATCCTATGTGGTTTGTAATATTAATATAAATAAATAAATAAATACTTCAGATTTTAGTGATTTAGTTTTTTACTTTTTTATGCTAAGTATTTTATTATAAGATTATTATGAAGAAAAATAAAGTTTAATTTAAAAAAAACTTCAGATTTAGTGTGTGCCCGTATGGTACAATATAAGCTTAATGGAGAAACTACGCAAATTTGAAAGAAAGTGCATAAGAATTTGTATCAATAAAAACCGAAAGCCTGAATCCGACTACAAATATTTCTACTCAAACAAATATTTGTACAAGGAATCAAACATAAATAGAATAGACGGTTTTATGATAAAACTTGTTGCCAAACATTATGAGAGAGCACAAAACACTCCAGAAAATGGTTTTATATCCACAATTTATATTACCAAAACGAGAAGTACATAAGAAAAACTTTGCTCACGGGATTTATTGCCATTGAGCATTTTATATTTCTTGATAAAAATGGTTATATTCAAAACCAAAATCATGTTCCTATATTATTTCATTATAATAGACGGGCCACATGTAAATCAATAGAATATAACCCGGGCAATATTAACGGAGTAAATTTGAAATATGACATGTGTATACCAGATAAAGACAAAAAAATAAAAAGAGATTATTTGTGGTTGGCTAACACACATTCATCAGAAGTTAGTACTAGAACTACAAATTAGGTTTTAATTTAGGCTAAGTAACTCAATTTACGATAAGTAGGGTAAGGCATAGGTTAAGTTGTTTTTATTGTAACAACCAGAATAAATATTAATTTTTATAACCGAAATTTTTGCAATATAAAAAAAAGAAGAATAAAATATTATTTTGAAAATTAAAGTAAAAATTAAACACAAAACTAACATAAAAATTAAAGATTAATTTAAATGTTAATATAAAAAAAAAACAAGCAAAGATGCCGTTTTTTATAACCTTTTTCTAAGCTAGGATATATTTAAGATTGTATTTAAAGGTATAAATAAAAGGTTATTAATAAAAAACAAAAAAAAAAAAACTTCAGATTTAGTTAATCTTAAGCAACAGTTATTTTAAAAATTTATCAAGTAACTTTTTTAAGTAAATGTATTTTTTTTTCTCGCACCCGTAATATGGTTCCAGCTGCCGAGGGTAATACTAACATTACTTAAACTTTTTATGTAATATTAGAAAGCTAAATAAAGTAAATAATTCTTCAGATTGAACATATAATATGAACAACAACAAAAAAAAATAATAAGTTGTTCAACATAAAATTCAATATAAAATAACTTAAAATTCAAATATTTGGAGGCAATTCTATCTGATGTGTTCTATAATATTAAAAATAAAAATTAAAATAAAATATTATTTGAATCAATTTTATTAAACTTTTTCCCAAATTAACAATATATTTCTAAAGGTGGTACAAAATATAAAATAAATCTTTATGTTATTTGTTAATTTATGGTACTACAATCATAAAAGTACTTGTACCAACTATTGAGGAATCATATCATATTGAAATCTTCTTTTATAATTTATATACTGATTGTCCAAAAATACAAATACAGAGAATTGTTTTCCTTTTAGATATACTTGTAGTTTTTTTTACTTTGTGAGTCAAATGAAGTGAAATACTTTCAAGTTCTATTTTCCAAACTTCAAGAACTTTTCATTTGCATTTGTTAATTGTTAAATTCAATTAATTATAGTTTTTTATATTCGTATAGTATAACCGGTTTGTTTTATCATATTAGATATGTATCTTTTGTATTTTACTTTATAGGATTTAAGAAATACGATATATAATTAATTTAATTTTTTTTTAAATTCATATAAATAAATGACATAACAATAAAATATTTAAAAATTCACAATAAACTCAAATAAAAAAAAAAAAATGCAATACGAAAATTTCCACTTTAATTGAGATAAAAATATTGGCAATTATGTACATTAAAATTAAATTAGTAATAAAATGATCAATTTGTTAGTAATATAATATTTAAACATTAAAATATTGAGGAAATTATTATATATGAAAAATAAATTGATTGATTACCTACCATTTATTTGTTTATTGCGTATATCAAAAAGTATACAAACACATATATATGAAAATAAAATTGTTAATTTTCAGCATTTTACAAAAAAAAAATTGTATATTTGTTACACTTTCAATAAAAAAAAAAAATTTTTTTTTATGTCTAAATAAAATTATAATTTACAGGATTTGGTAAAAAATAAATTTGATTTTTAGAAACTTCGAAAAAGCAAAATATATAACAGACTGTTCCACATAACAGTGCAAATATTTTAACAGGTAATTTTAGAGACTAAAATTAGAAAAAAATCTCTCCCCCGTTACCTTCTCTAGTTTTACAATATACAATTCTTTTCTAGTTTTACTCTTAATAATCACCACCTGAAATATTTGCACTCTTATACGGAATACCCTTTAATATAATAAAAATAAAAATAAATCCAATTAAAATTTTTAAATTCACCAATTTTTTTTTTTTAAATTAATTTTTATCGTACATAACTAGAAAATAAAAAAAAAGAAATACAATATAAATAATTCTTTTTTTTTTTTAAATATAAATTAAAACTATAATTAACTAACTTTTAAAATAATAATAAAAAAAAATTTAATAACTTTCTATATATTTAATTCTATTCACTTCATTTGTATTGTTTTTTTTTTGTTTTTAACTCTTATTCTAATTATGGTAATTATTTTTCTCTTTTGTTTATATATTTCTAACTTGGAAATTTTGCATCCTGGAACTACTATTAATGGTACTAAACAAAAAAAAAAAAAAAAAAATTTATAAAAATATAAATTACAAAACAAATTAAAAAAAAAAAAAAACCGAAATTGTGCACATTGACACACATTCATTTAAAAAACAAAAAAAAAATTACATAAAAAAATAGAGCTGCTACAATAGTATTAAAAGAAAATAATTGCCACCTATTAAGAGTGGATAAGGAGCACTTTAATCGTATATTAAGAGACGTTGAAGCTAACACATTACGTTTACAAGAACACGGAAAAGATGTATTAGTATTGGAACGAGTTGTAAAACAACGAGGACATTCAGCATTTAAGTACGTTTTTTTTTTGTTTTTCTTTGCTTTAAATCAAAATAAAATGTTTTAAAAATTGTTTATTGTTTGTTTTAAATGTTGATTAGTGTCTAATAGCTGTGCTAAAATATTAGCGATGTCATTGTCATTTGTTTATTTGCGTGTAACGCTTACTTTTCATTTTTATAGTTAACAATTTTTTTTTTGTTTTTTTATTTTGCGCTTTAAAGCATGAACAATTTTCAAATTAAAAATAATACAGGAGTATAATAAATGAATAGGGGTAAAAATCCACAAAAAAAGAAAATCCATAAAAAAAACAAAAAAAAATTCAGAATTATTTTAAATACCTATAGTTGTTGAAATATGTATGTAAATATAATGATTAGGAAGGACTTTAAAGTCGGTTACAAAATCAGGGTTCAATAATTTGTTAAGGGTCGAACTTGGGAACGACACTCCCACTATTTTAAATTTTTTGAAAAATAATTAAGAAGAACTTTAGAGTTTGTTACAAAATCATAGTTTTTTGTTTTTTCCACAATATATTTTACACATTTTTGAACTTGAGGATTCTTCCTTGTGGATTTTCGTTTTTTTTTTTTTTTTTTTTGGATTTTGGTTTTTGAATTTTTATTTATGAATTTATGTTTGTGGATTTCTTTACCAACCCTAATAAATCATATTTTTAACAACATGAATATCTATACAAAACTTATAATTTAAATTATTTTACAAATCATTTGATTTGAAATCCTTTAATTAAACATTTCTGAATTTTAATTTGCTGGAGGATCTCGTAATTCATTTTCAAATTTTTTAAAATTAGTTATAAGCAAGTTCCTTAAATAATTCAAGCATATTTGATTAATAATTAAATACTTTATTATTATAATTATTTAAATAACTTTTAATATAATTAATACATTCAATTAAAATATTTTATATATTTGACTTCAAAAGATCCTTTCACATACATATTAAATGAATAAATAAATTTTAATAAATTATAATTAAAATGAACTTTTTTTATAATTTTAAAATATAATATAAACTCAATTTATTATACTTATTTTTTTTTTTTTTTTTGTTGTATTTAATACAATTAAAATATTAATTTAGAATGTTTATATATACCAATATATAAATAAAATATACATATATATGAACAAATATAATATATATATATTTTAATATATTAGTTAAATAATTCAAATTTTAACCAAATATCAAATAAAAGTCAAATAAATCAATAACGAAATAAAAAAAATAATCTTATAAATTTGTTTTTCTATTCATTATCTTATCCCTTTTTCTTCCTTTTTTTTGTTTATTTTTTATCTTCAGGATATTATTTCATTTTGAAGAGAAAACCAATTTCTAACCACAAAATAGGCAGTATAATGTATTAAACAATTTTATATTTATATTTACTGATTTAATCAAGTTAAGATTTATGTTTATTTATACATATATATATATATATATATATATAGATTGAAGCTTATATATGTAATATGTATGTGTACACTATTATTTTAACTATATTTGTTTATTACTAGTAAGAGCAGTTTATTATTAGTTGGAAAAATCTATTAAAAGAAATTTTTAAATAGAATAGAATTTTTTTTTTTCGTCAGTTTATAAATATTTTCATTTTTAATTAAATTCTTTTGTTTTAATATAATGTAATAAAAAATATATATATTTTTCTCTTTTTCTTCATAATTATTTTCCATTATTATTTAAAAGACTTTTAAGTATATTTTTCTTTCCTTATTAACTTTTTACCTATGCTATAATTAAAGTATTCCAGTAGTATGTAATTAGTATATAACAATTACGATTGTTCGATTTATATCCATAAATATAAAAATTATATTAAATTTTCCATATTACCATAAATATATTCTCTGATATTTTTTATTATGAAAGATAAAAAGCATTCAAAATTTTACGATATTAGATCAATCATCGATTTTGTGCACATACACCATACAATAAAGATCTAAACTCTTTCACACGACTGCCAATTATTGTCCATAAAATCAGTGTGCGTATCTAGTTTAAAAAATCTTTTTTACTCATTAATTAGTTAACTTCTTTACTCTTTCTTTACTGATTAATACAAATATCCGTATGATCACTCCATTTGAAACCCATTGTGAATCCAAAACTGGAAAAAAAATTGATATTAAAACTAACTTAACATAGTGGGTCAATGAATTAAACCACTACCGATATAAAAATAAAAAAAATATAATTTTTTTTTTTTGTATCGTTTTATTAAAAACTCACTTTCTTTAATACACTTAAAGTGAAAATTTAAAAAAAAAAAAGCATAATTCTTTACTCCAATTAAATTTAATTTCCTTTACGGAAATAAATAAAACAAACGAAGCGCAACAACAGAAATGAAAGTGGAAATTAAAATGAAAACTATATAAAGTAAAAGGAAAAAAGAAAACTGTAATAAATATGAATAGAGAATCGAAGAAAATTGAAAATTTAATAAAATAAAAAAAATAAAAACTTTTTCTTATTTATTTCAACTACTAAAAATTCCTTAATGGTTGGTGTAATTTTTTTCAAATGTTTTCTTAAGTAAAAAAAAACAAAAAACGAGGAAGAATACAGTTGCCTTTGTCAACTCTTAGATACCCGTACGAACCGTTAGTATGTTCACAGCCTGTCACTCTGCTTACAATATTATTTTTTTAATATTTTAGTATTTTAAAATAATTTGGGTGAATTTTATAATTTCTAGAACTATGGGTTGTAGATATATTCAAACTATATGTTTATACATTCTTCAAAAGCAAATTCTAACCTTCCACATAACGATTATCAATCCAAAACTTTTTCAAATATTCTATAGTACCATTTAATACTAAGCGGTAAATATATATTAAATTTACTTAGTACAAAACAGTAAATATAATTTTAAATATTATATTATATTATATTTAAATATTCCATTGACAGAATAATTTCTTATAAGTACAATAAAATACATATATGTATGTAAATACGGCGCTATATAATATACATCTATACTCTTATCATTCATTTACTAGTGACATATACGATATGTATATAAACATGATATTATATAAGTATGTATATATATTAATATCATATAAATAAAAATTCTTCAAGCAACCGTTATGTTGTTTATTTATTTACATTTTTTTGTACTACGCATTATATCCTCAACAATTTCAAATTATCGAGTAAAACAAAATGCAAAAAATCAGTTAAAGAAATTTGTTAGAAAATTTGAAAAAATCAAGTAACTCTTTCGTCAATTATAAAGTAACCCTATATTATTAAAAAAAGTTGTCAACAGAAATAAGAGTATAATATTGAAGCTTTAATTTTTGTGTATTACTTCAAAAAAATTTTAACAGATGTTCAAGTTACAGGTGTTTAAAAATTGGAAATTTTCAGTTTTTGACCCCTTACAGCTCCTAAACGGGGGGTGATACAAAAAATTTCTGAGAAGACTCATACTTATTTTCAAAGATCTAACTTCTGACAAAATTTCAAGTTTCCAAATTAAACCGTTTAGAAGATAGAAGGGTTAAAGGATTTTTCAAAATTTTAGTTTCGCATAACGGTAAATTAAGACACCGTATGCCACAAAAATATTTTTATTGCATATATATTTTTAAAGCTAATAAAAGTAGTAATCGTTTGGCGTTTTCAAAATGAAGATATACCTTATACAACTTGTGCTATAACAATTTAAATATAGAGCTTTTTTGAACCTTTGGGGAGCTGTAGATCTGTAACGGGTGGGGTTACAAAAAAAAGTTATTAAAAATAAAATTAATATTTTTGTGAGATCTATGAGCAGTTAAAATTTCATAGCTCTATTTCAAAAAAAATGTCGGGATCTAAAAGTTAGGTGTAAAAAAATAGGGAACCTACAAATTACTCCCAGAAAATTTTGTGTAAATTTCAAGATTCTAGCTTTCTTAGTTTTTTAGTTAGCGTGCTGACGGACGGACGGACGGACGGACATGGCTCAAAAGTCTTAGAATTTTTTTCTGATCCGATCCATACCTTTGAAGGTATATCTAGCTCGCTTATTTCGAGGTGTTACAAACGGAGGAGTAATTTTATTTTACCCGATCCTATCGTACGGGTATAAAAATGGAGCAATAGATTAGAAATATTGTTATTCAAATAGCTGAAGTTCACATTTTAATATTACCATGGGTATAACGTGTATTTTATTCCATTGCATTTCAAATGCGACAATTTTTTACCAAATTTTTTTTTTTTTTAACATATCGTTAGTATTCTAATATGATATTTAATTTAATTTTTTGTTTAATAGTTTAAAATTTTATTATACAAAATTCTACAATTTCAATAGAAAGGAAAAAAAAAAATTTTTTTAAATTTCTTTAAAAATAGTTTGAAGTTTTTTTTAATAAAGAATTCAACAAAACTGTTTCATTTTTTTTTTTTATTACAAGAATCTTCAATTAATCTTTTATCATCATGAAATAAATTCAATTTTGTTGAGGTCAAATATATGTAAGTGTTTGTTTTCCCCCCCACCGTATTTAACTTAAATATATTTTTTCAAACCCTTTTTTCAAAAGTGAAAAATCTCGTTTATATCCTAGTTGAATTTACTAATTCTCTTCTCAACTAATCAAAAAAAAAAAAAGAAATGTCAAGTTTTGAAAAAAAAAAAACCAACTTTATTTGAATAGAAATTTCGGAATTTAATTTTGAAGGAAAACATTAAAATAAGGATTTAGTTAAAAAAAAAAAAAAAAAAAGCAAATCCTTGAAAATAATTACCTACTATGCTACTCAACATTTTTCAATAGAGTTTTTAGCTTGAAAATGGGTTTTATTTTTGTTTTTTTTTTTGTTTAATAGAATTTGCAAGGAAAGAAATCATTAGAAAAATATACACATCTAGAAATGTATATATGTATATGAGTTTTAAATAGGAAATACAATTTTATGAAAAGGTAAATTAAGAAAGGATACAAAAAATGTTTTATAACATAATTTAAGGATTATATTATATATAACAGAATGAAAATATAATTAATTTTTTTTACTTTTAGAAAAAAAAAAATTAATTACCTACACTTAAAATAATTTCTATGAAAAACGGTTTTAATTTTAACAACGATTAAAGTGGTGCCTATTTTTTATTTATATTGTATGCTTTTGTAAAAAAAAAAATTATTATTTTTTTTTTTTTATTTTGTTTTAGAATTTATTGTTTTTTTATATATAAATTTTAAAAGGATTTTTAAATTGCGGTTATGGTATAATAAAAAAAAATTTTTTTAATTTTTAATGTTTAATATTAATGCATGATTGATTGAATTTTTCTTTTTAATTAATTACTAAACTATAATATATTATATTTAAATAAATAAATTAAAATTGAATAATATTATTAATTTCATATTATATAGTTAGTATATTTTTATTTATTTAATAAATTTAATAATTATATGTATGATGATGTATTAATGCAAATATTTTTAATATATTTTTATTTATTATTACCAATTTTTTTTTTTTCAAAATACAGATATACAGTTATGTCGGGAACACCATCAAAAATGTTAGAACATTTATTAGAGACAAGATTAGGTGGACAAGTGGGACCAAATGATCCATTTTTGGATGATTTTTTATTAACACATATTGTTTTTATGCCAGTTCCTCAATTAATAGATGAATTATATAATTAATATCCTTTTCAAAAATATGACACAAAAAAAAAAACAAAAAAACGAAATAAATTAAATAATTTTCGTATAGTTTTTATTAAGTGATTATAATTTGATTTCCACATTAAAAAAAATTCCTTCTATATTGCTTTATAATTGCATCATAGAAATTATATTTTAAAATCCTTTTCATTCTCTTATATTCTTATTTTGTTAGAATTAAAATGGACCAATGATTTTTCTTTTTTTATTTTAAATAAATTTTTATTTTTTTTTTTTATAAAGTACTACATTAACTTTTATAAATTTCGATGTCGTTAAGCAGAAATAAAAATTTATTGTAGAGTAAGTAATTAAAAATGGATATTAAATCATATAGATATCTGATGATGGTCTGACTTCTTGTAAAACAGTTTTAATTTGATAAAATTAAATTTAAAAACTGTTGAGTATTATTATAATTTCTTTTTCCTGGTTTTTTTTTTTTTTTTTTTAAATTGTATTAAAAGGTTTTCCAAAAATTTAATTCAGTTGATTTTTGGACAATATTAAATTACTTAATTTTAAATTCAAAGGATAATACTTTAGAATAATTTTAAATGTTTTTTTTTTTTATATTATTACTTTAAAGAAGAGAAAAACGAAAAACAAAACAAGTTTAGAAATTAAAAAAAAAAACTCATTCAAATCACTTAACTTTATAATAAATAAATTTAAAAAATTTCATTATTGATTCGCAATTTCATATCAAAGAAATTTGAACTTTTCGATTTTTTTATTAGTTTATTTTACAGATAAAATAAGTGTAATGTTTTTAAAAAAAAATTTTCTTTAAGAAAAAAGTTTTTGTCACATTATATATTATATAAAATCAAAGGTAAAAGTAGAAATTTCGTAAAACATTATCCATATTCAGGTGGACCAATAAAACTAAAAAAGAAATTTTTCACTCATATAAAATTACAAAAAGAATATTATTTAACCCTGATAAGTTTTCAATAAAATATCATATATAATGAAAAACATTAAAAACAAAACAAAAAAAATTTAAAATTCTTCCACCTCGGCACAGGTGTATTATATTATATGTATGTTTTGAAATGATAACCTTTATATTATGTTACTACTCTAATGTTTCGCATTACTTTAATGAAATAAAAAGTAAATTAAACTTTTTTTTTATCCTTTATGTTACTCACATTTATATAATAATGTATATAGTGAATCTATATGTAATAAAGAATATATTCTTCTTCTTTATATCATAAAATCTCCTCTGATTAAAATTATAAAATATTAGGAGGAAAAGTTTTTTTCAACGTTTACATAAAAACAAAAATAATTTCATTTGCAAGTTTATAAAAATAAAAATTTAAATGTCCCTTATAAGTATGCAATTTTTTTATTTATTTATTTACGTGGCTTATTAGCCGAGGGATTGCGGATTCAAATCCTGCACAGGTAACAAGTTTTATTAATTGAAAACAAATCCCCCTTGCTACCAAATATAGTGTAAATAAATAAATAAATAATATAAACAAAATAAATAATATTAGTGTATAATTTAATAATAGTATTCGACCTGTAATGGCCTCAGTAGCCGATGGAATTATTTAAAAAAAAATAAATTAATTAAAATAAAATGTCCAAAAGAGTCCAAAGCCGAGGACATTACTGATGTTACCATAATTTTTTCTGTAATAAATAATTAAATAAAAATTAAAATAAAGTACTCATAAGTCATAAATTTTATTTAAAATATGAATACATAAAGTTTAAAATCGTTTAAGAAAATTTAAGATATACATCCTAAAATATCAAATTTAATGTGATAAAAAAAAAAAATTAATAATTACCTAAACTTTTAACAGAAGTTTAACAGAATTTTTAATTAATAAAATTATATAAAAGCATTACAGATTATTTGTACATATTAAATTTATACAACGATTTTATAAACATTCAAAGTTATTTTTCTTTTTGTACTTAATTAAAAAAACTAATAAACCCCTTTTAAACTCATTCCCTGTTCCTTTCATTTTATTTATAAAAAATTTATATCCGATGCATTACCGGAAATCAAATTATTATTAACTTAAATATTTTAACAAAATTAATAAAAAAAAAAAAAACAAATTTTTCTTAACCACACTGCACCTTTCATTGTGGAGGTGGAGCTGAAACAGCCGAAGATCGAGAATATATTATTTCATTTAGAAAACGTGTAGTGCTTTTTGTACAAAAATGGGTGATTGCAGTACGACATGTCGTATTTGATGATCCAACTGCCTGTGATTTTATAGAGGTAAAAAAATACATAAAATTTTAATTTATTTAATAAATTTTTTGGAATATAAATAATAAAATTTCTATTATGAAAATATATTTATCCTTTTTTTTATATTTATTTATTAATTTTATCTTTTATATTTGTATATATAGGATTTAGCACAAGAAGTAGATGCTGATCCTGAATTACATGAAGAAACTAGTATAATACATCACGTATTATCACAATTATCAAGATATCAGGATGATAGAAATCAACATTGTGGACAAAAATGGAAATTACCACCAAATGGACAACCAATTTGTTTATTCAGCGGTAATCCAACATCATCAAGAGTTGTTGTAAGACCAGATGATGATAGTAAGTATAAGTAGTCATTATATGATTATATATAAAGAAAGAATATACAGTAAAACACGGTTAAATGCATCACGTTTAAGTGCAAATCATGTTTATGTGCAATTAATTTTCAAGCCACTTACTTTTTGCTCTTTTTTTCATATAATATAGTTTGTTTAAGTCGGTTAGGTGCACAAAACGGTTAAGTACACAAAATTTTACTTATTGAATTAAAGTTTTGTATGTAAATAACGATGTTTAAGTGCACACGTCAAATTGAATAAAAACTACGTAAATACTTTTTGCAGAATTTTTACTACATTTGCTGAAAGGCAAAAACTTTTTTATTATACATACATATTTGAAAATGATATTTAAAAATTTCTTTGACAAAATTTCTTTATTTGGAAATAATTGAACCAATTGAAAAACAGATGTTTCAACTAACAAAACCTCTTGCGCAGAAAAAAATGGTACAATATCTACTATCTTAATAAATAAAAAAATATTAAAATTAATTTGTGATTCACATCTGTTATTTAATGAGAAAAAAATTCAATTTAAACCATTTTTATTTTATTTTTTAATTGAAATTTGTTAATTTGATTTTGTTATTAATTATATTTATTTTGTTTTTATGGAATATTAAAAAGTTTGATTTTGTTAATTTGTTCTGTTTTATTTTTACTATTTAACTTGTTTTTACATAGATCTCTGTAAAATATCAATTTTATTACGTAAATACATAAGGTATGCATAAGTGCACAACACGTTTTAGTGCACAAAATATTCATGCCTAATCGATGTGCACTTAACCGTGTTTTACTGTATATAGATAATCCTTAATAATATTATAATATTTATTTTGCTTTTGTAATAAGAATATACGTATAGTATTTACAATAAAAGTTATTTTTATTTATATATACATTAAATTGAGTTTATTCTGAACTTAATATTAGTTTGGATGTTTTCCTCAAAATATAATTAAATTTTAGTATATTTATAGTATAAAATAGACTGATGTCTGCAGTATATTTAATCAATTCAAGAAAATTATACACGTAATTGTAATGTCAATATTTATAAAAAAAACGTGATATTGACTTTTATGTATTTTAGATATTTATTTTTCTTGTTTCTATTAAATGTTACAAATATTTGTTACATTACTGTATATATATATATATATATATATAAAAAAATAAAAATTAGATTATATATATGAACCGTGATAGTTGTTGTAAAAAATTAACCGAATGATCTGAATATAAACAACAGCATATTTAATTATAATATCAATTCTTCTGAAAAAGGACTTCAATATATATAGAGTTTTTCTATATTAGAAATTTTTGACCAAATTTATTGTAGAGAATTTAAAACTTTAAATTTTGATAGAAAATTGATAAAAATATTTTCAACATATTTTTCTTTTATTTAATACTTACAGTAATATTTCGTGTTTATTGTGCTGATCATACATATTGCACCTTAAGATTTCCTTTACATACAACAGCTGAAATCATTAAAGCATGTGCAGCCGATAAATTACAATTAAATCGAGGTCCAGAAGATTTAATTTTAGTTGAAGTTAAATCAAATGGTGAACGTTCTGTATTTAGAGATACAGATGTTAGTATACCAACTGGTTTAACATTGAATGGTCGTTTATTTGTTTCGGTTAAGGATCATTTAGATGCACTGGTAATTTATATTAAAAATATTTACAAATATAAAAAAAAAATAATATCATTAAATTTATATTTTCATTGTTTTGTTTCTGTTAAATTAGACACCATTACCTGAACAGGAAGGTGCAACAGAAGGTATTGATATTGATATCGAAATTTTAAGTACCAAAGAATTAGCTTATCATATTACCTTATTTGATTGGGATCTATTTTGGGCTGTTCATGAATATGAATTACTTTATCATACATTTGGACGACATCATTTTGGAAAGGTAAGAAATAGTTGGCTAGAGAGATTTTGAAATTTTAAAAATTATTAGAATTTTTCTTTGCAATCTCAAATATCTGAAATCTCAAATATTCAAAATATCAAGAGAAATTGATATTCATTTAAATTTTAAATTAAAAATTATTTAAAATACTTTTTTACTTAAATGTTAAATATTTCGAACTAACAACTATTTAACAAAGATTTTCATCTTTTTATAAAAAAAAAAAAAAGAAAAATATCTATATATTTATTAAAGGAATAAAATTGGTCTATTTGAAAGTACTTTATATTAGAGTGATAAAAATATCGGGCAATATTTCAAAACAAAAAAAAAACAATATCAATAATCGTATCATAATAATTTTATATATTACGGTATTTTTGGTTTTCCTCTTTATTAAACATTATCAATAAAAATTTAATTTTCCTTTCATAATTTTTTTTTATACATATTTTTTTATATTTATATAATAGTTATTTTAAGTAAATGTTAATATTAAATTAAAAATATTATTAATAAAAAAAAAAATATGAGAAAGAATTCAACTGTAACAGATGTCCTTGGAAAAACAAAAACAAGGCAAATAATAAATTTTCATAAAAAAAAAAAAAAAGAACAACAAATCGATACATCTTGGCAAAAATAAAAGAAAAAGGCAGTATTTAATAAATAAAAACTCAAAATAAAGCCATTAAAAATAAGGTTTTTCAATTTTCTACCAATAAAATCATTTATAATATAACAAAAACAAAAAATAAAACAAAAACAAGTAAATGTAACAGTAAGTCGATGCAACCGACTTATTAATACCCTACACCTGAATAATTCGAATTAAATTAACAATCCATAAGTGTTTTTGGCAGCTGCTTGAACTTCTTCCCTTTTCTGTCTTATTCAACTCGAATTTCAAGAACGTAAAAGAGGCATCCGCTTGGGATATGCTTGACACCCTTGTATAAAATTTTAAGTTTCTATCTTAATTATTTTCCGAGATTGGTAGTCCTTGGGATGTTTGTGTCAGCTACCCGAATTGCCACTCCAATTCATCGAATCCATCTCAGGAACATAAAGAAAACTTGCCAGAACACCATTCTATTAAATTTAAAGGTGCTACTTTTGTTGGTTTTGGAGATATGCTCGTTGCTCTTGTGCTCGTCCGGAAGTTTCCAATTTTACAGAAAAGGAAACATAACAGAACACCTTTGTACTAAAAATAAAAGTTCTATCTTTGTTGGTTGTGGAGATATACTCGTTTGCTCTGGGGCTCGTCCGGAAGCTTCCAAGATTTGAACCCATGGACCAAATCCTCACAAATTTCAGAAACATAAATCAAACATGAAGGAACACCATTCTGCCTAATTTAAAGGTTATATCTTTGTTGCATTTGGAGATAATATCATTTGCTCTGAGGCTCGTTCGGAAGCTTTCAAAATCCGAACCCAAGGACCAAATCCTCTCAAATTTCAGAGGCCTAAATCATACATGAAAGAACACCATTATGCCAAAAGTAAAGGTTATATATTTGTTGTTTTTGGAGATAATCTCATTTGCTCTGGGGCTCGTTCGGAAGCTTCCAAAATCCAAACCCATGGACCACATCCTCTTAAATTTTAGAGACATAAATCAAACTGGAAGAAACATCATTATAAAAAATTTAAAGGTTCTATCTTTATTGGTTTTGGAGATAATCTCGTTTGCTCTGGGGCTCTTTCGGAAGTTTCCAAAACCCGAACCCATGGACCAAATCTTCTCATATTTCAGAGACTTAAATAAAACATGAAAGAACACCACCCTGCCAAATTTAAAGGTTATATCTTTGTCGGTTTTGGAGATAATCTCATTTACTCTGGTGCTCGTTCGGAAGCTTCCAAAACCAAACCCATGGACCAAGTCCTCTTAAATTTCAGAGACATAAATCAAACACGAAAGAACACCATTGTACCAAATTCAAAGGTTCTATCTTTGTTCGTATTGGATATAATCTCATTTGCTCTGCGGCTCGTTCGGAAGCTTCCAAAATTCGAATCCACGGTTCAAATTCTTTCAAATTTAAACCCATGGCCAAATCCTCTCAAATTTCAGAGACTTAAATCAAACATGAAAAAACACCATTCGGCCAAATTTAAAGGTTATATATATTTGTTGTTTTTGGAGATAATCTCATTTGCTCTGGGGCTCGTTGGGAAGCTTCCAAAATCCAAACCCATGGACCACATCCTCTTAAGTTTTAGAGACATAAATAAAACTGGAAGAAACATCATTATAAAAAATTTAAAAGTTCTATCTTTATTGGTTTTGGAGATAATCTCGTTTGCTCTGGGGCTCGTTCGGAAGTTTCCAAAACCCGAACCCATGGACCAAATCTTCTCACATTTCAGAGACTTAAATAAAACATGAAAGAACACCACCCTGCCAAATTTAAAGGTTATATCTTTGTTGGTTTGGAGATAATCTCATTTGCTCTGGGGCTCGTTCGGAAGCTTCCAAATCCAAAACCCATGGACCAAATCCTCTTAAATTTCAGAGACATAAATCGAACGGGAAGGAACATCATTGTACAAAATTTAAAGGTTCTATCTTTGTTGGTTTTGGAAATAATCTCATTTGCTCTGGTGCTCGTTCGGAAGCTTCCAAAACCCAAACCCATGGACCAAATCCTCTTAAATTTCAGAGACATAAATCGAACGGGAAGAAACATCATTGTACAAAATTTGAAGGTTCTATCTTTGTTGCTTTTGGAGATAATCTCGTTTGCGGAGATTATCTCCAAAAGCCGGAATCATTCGGAAGCTTCCAGAATCCGAACCCATGGACGGATTTTGTCCAGATTCGAACTTAGCCTTTCTTTCGTAATTAGTAACCTACTATATAAATTTCATCAAGATAGCATCATTATTTTTTGAGTTATCGTGCGTACGGACGGACGGACGGACGGACGGACGGACGGACGGACATCGCTAAATCGACTCCGGCGGTGATCCTGATTCAGAATATATATACATGTCTATACCTAACTCGCTTCCTTTTGGTGGTTACAAACACCATACCAAAGTTAATATACCCTATACTTTAAGTGTAGGGTATAAAAAAAACATAAAAGGCAGAATTTTCCTTACTAGTGTTATTTAAATATTCATTATGTATAAGAAACTTATATACTGGTAATAGTTAAGTAAAGAATATATTGAATAATGATATAATAAATGTATTCATTCATATGAAATTTGTTATATAGTATATAATATATTATGTACTAACATTAGAGAAGACTCATTTAAAATGAATTGGTTGTATATGAAATTTTCAAAGAAAAATTTATTGTAAGACGAAAAACATGGAATTATTTTTTTTCAAACAAAACTTTAATAATCAAAACATTAAAGTATTAAAAATGAAAAAAAAAAGGACAATATTGAAATTGGGAATAAAATGAAAGAGAATATAAATAAATAAAACTTTATAAAAATCTTAGTGAAATGTCAACATATTTTTTTATATATACATATATATATACCAACTATATTTAATAATTTTCATTTTCTTTTTTTCTGTTTCAGATAACTGCAAACCTAGACGTATTTATTAGAAGATTTAATGAAATTCAATATTGGGTAGTTACTGAGATCGTTTCAACAGCTAGTATGGGTAAACGTGTTGGTCTTCTTAGAAAATTCATTAAATTGGCTGCTTAGTAAGTAAAAAATTGAACAAAAAAAAACAAAACGAAAACAAAATTATATATATATATATATATATATAACAACTTTGTCTCTATTCTTTTGTAATAAAAATTTATGTCACCTGTTCTCTTATTTTTAAATTCTTATATTTTATAAGAATAAAAGTATCGGAATTAAGATATCATTCTGTTAAAAATTAAATCCTAATTTAGAATTAACTACAATTAAATTGTTTATACTCAAAGCATTAAATTTTAGAATTTTTAGACATTTCTTTTAATATATCAAACTATTGTTATTTAAGGGGTATAATTAACACTGCAATCTTTTGATGTATATCTACTTGTGCTCCCCTTATTACATATGTGTTGCAGATTTTGCCTCTACTAATCCACTCTATTGTCCTTAAGAAATATGTAGAATTTCATTGCTTGCATTTCATCTTCGGTAAAGCAATATGCATCTCGATGCATACATCTTGCTCTGAGTGTAAAACTCTGTAGTTTTTGAGTAACAATTTTTTAATAATTTTATTATACAAAAGAGGAGATAATATAAAAATTACTTAAAGAACTTTAAAATTAAAATTTCAGTATTAAATTCACGTGTACTTAATTCCGAACACTTCATTAATATTTGTCTTCTTTTATTTTTTCATTTAATATATTATGTACGTATTATAAATTTTCTTTTTTTTTTCTTAGATTTTAATATTTTATTAAATTGCTTTTATCTTTGTTTTCTTTCGTTTTCTTTCTTTGATCCTGTTGTTTTATTATTTTATTTTATTTAATATTTTTTTTTTTCTTTTCTTTGAAATTTATTCAGCTGTAAAGAATATCAAAATTTAAATGCATTTTTTGCTGTTGTTATGGGACTATCAAATATGGCATGTTCACGTTTAACACAAACATGGGATAAATTACCATCAAAATTTCGTAAATTATATCAAGAATTTGAAGCACTTATAGATCCAAGTCGTAATCATAGAGCGTATAGAGTATTTGTTGGTAAATTACAACCACCGGTGATACCATTTATGCCATTATTATTAAAAGATATGACATTTGCACATGAAGGTAATAAAACAAGTCTTGATGGTTTAGTTAATTTTGAAAAAATGCATATGATGGCACAAACAATGCGAACAATAAGATTTTGTAGATCACGACATTTAGGTAAGTTTAAAAATGTATATACGAGTATATATGTATATATAACTTGTTATACTCTATTATTTATTGTAATTATGATATATATTAATGCTTAAAAGTAATTTTCAAGATAATTTAATAAAAAATAATTTCATATAGAATTAAATTTTAAATGGTTTTATGTCCTTACAAAAGTTTGAACTATAAGAAAAATGTTATTTAAGAATTTCTTTTTTTTTTAATTTTTAAAGAAGTAAAATATAATACATTATATTTTTGTTTTCAATGTTACTTAAAATATTTTAAATTAATAATAAATTTTTTTTTTGTTTTTTCTTTTCTTTTTCAAAATATTAATTTATAGTATTGGATCCTCCATCACCGAAAAGTGAAGGTGAAGTTCGCTCATATATTAGCTGTTTACGTATAATTGATAACCAAAGAACTTTAACTGCAATGTCACAAAAAATTGAACCATCAAGAAAAATGAATAATTAAATAAATTTTTAAAAAAATACCAATACAAAATAAAAACAAATAAACCAAAAACCAAAAAAAAAAAAGTTTTAAGAATAATCTACAAACAAAAAAAAAATAAAATAAAATATATATATACATATTTATATATATATGTATATAAATATATTTTAATTTTATCGTCTATTTATTTTTAATTAATTTTTATATTTTATATATATATAAGTAAATATATATTAAATAAATATTATTGTTGTATTTTTGTTTATAAATGTTTTTAAATATTTTATTAATTTTTTTTTAGTTTTATTTTTTTTTATAAATATTTTATTAATTTTTTTTTAATTTATGTAGTTAAAAATTCTATACATTAAATGTGATATATATAAAAAAAATAAAAATAATAATAATAAATTTAATATTAATTGTTAGATTTTAAATATAAAATTAGATTTCTGATTGTAATTTATTCTTAACAAGAAAAAAAAAAAACAAATAAATATTATTTAAATATTTAGTAAATTTAAAAAATATTAATTAATTGGATAAAAATTTAATTGTAAGAAAATTAAGAAAATAACTTAATTAATTTGTTCATATTTTTGGTATTTAATTTAAATATTATTTAAGAGAAAAATACAATATTATAAAAAATTGGTTTTTTAAAAATAAATATTCGAATTTAATATATTTATATAAAATATTTTGCTATATTCAAAAACAAAAAATTATGTATTAATAAATAAAAATTTTATAGATATATATTTATATATATATATATATATATATACAAATGTTATTAATTCACATGTTTGTTGTTTAAAATTATCCTGTGTTGGTCATATTTTATTACACCAAATTATACAGTTTAGAGGCTCCCATATTGTATTTAAATATATTTTTATTCTTTTAAATTTTATATGAAAATTAAAATAGAAAATATATTTTAATCAATATTTATCTTATCTATTTTTATAAAAAAAAAACATTCATTACAACTATTAAAACCATCATCTTAAATGAAAACAAAACATTTATTAGATTTTACTTATTTTTTTTTTTTTTTTGCATTTTATGATTAAAAAAAAAGCTCACTACATTCTTATATGAATACTTCTTTAAAACTGTCATAAATTAAAATAGAAATAAAAAGAAATCTAAGGTGTTTAGAAGAAAAGAGAAAAAATTTTAAATTAAATTAAAAATTGGAAAACTATTAAAATAAAACCAAAGATTTTCAAAATTCAAATTTAAATGATCTAACCAATTCTAATTTTCTTTTTTGACTTCTTTGTTTCATTAAAAAAAAAAAAAAAACTGAAAATAACCGGCCTTATTCAATAATAAAAAAAGGCCAGCCTAAAAGTATGCAAATTTTTATTTTCAACATTTTCTTTTTTAAAACTTTATCTTTTTATTGATTTTCAAAAATTTTTTTAATTAAAGTAAATTATTATAAAGATAATTAAACTTTTCGTACAAAGCATTAAAAAATTTGAAAATCTTATCAAATATTTTATAAACATAACTTCGAAGTAATTAATAAGAAAATTTTTTGTCAATGCTCTGTCAATATTAAACTACATAGATCACTAGTGTTGGAATGATGATTAAAAATACAAAATTTTATATTTCACAATATTTCAATTAGAAAATGTTAACAAAACATTGACAATTAATCAATAAAAACATGTAATATTTTTAATTCTAATATTAAAAAGATGGACCAAAATAAAAATATTTCGATGATAAAACTGTTATAACATTTTTCATCTATTAAAAAGCAATCAGTTTTTATAAATTTTAAATATGCAGCTCAAAAGAATTCGTTCATATTATATTATTTTTATTCTTGTTATATTTTGTAATATATAATATAACTTCATTTTATTTGAAATTTTCCATACAAAAAAATTTATATTAAGAAAAAAAAAATAAATAAATAAATAAATAAACGAGTCTTATGAGAATTTTATAAAATTAAGAAAAAAAAAAAAAGAATTAAATTGACGAATAAAATGTTATATATTATAAAAGTTTGTTTAGTAAAAAAAAAAAAACAAAAAACAAAAAATTAAAACAAAAATTAATTTTAAATATATGAATAAAACAAAACTTTAAGGTGAAATAATACTTGTTAAAGGTCACTTTTTCTATTTAAAATATTTTAATTAATCCTTCATTTTAATCCTTCACAACCACCACTTTTTTTTTCTAAATTTCACTTATTCTATATTTAAATTCATGTGACATACAAACAAGTGAACTTCCATCTTTATGATAAACATACTTACATACATAAATAATTTGTTGTATTTGGTGTTAGAAAATTATAAAACAAAAACAAAACAAAAACATAATTTTAAAAAATATGTTAGAAATATTGTAGAAAATATATTATATAAATAAATTAAAATAATTGATAATATATTTAAAGAAAACTCTTAAAATTATTTTAAAATAAAAACGTATTACATAAGAAATTGTAAAAGTATTTGAAAAGTAATGTATATTTTGTATAAAACCAATTAAAATGAGTTTAAAAACAAAAAAAAAAAAAAACTTTTTTTCGAAAATAAAAAATAGTCTATTAAGTAAAACCAATTTTTCTTTTTTTTTTATTTAATACCATATACAGGATCAACTTTAAATACAATAGAGAAATTTCGAAACTGATTAAATAAAAATTTGTTTCAACACGATAACGCAATATTAAAACTTAGAATCCAAATGACCAAAATATTTTTATAAAAATCTCAACAAATCCAACAAAAAACCGAACAAAAATTCCAATAATATTTTATGAAAATCCCTTGACTCCATTAAATTTAAAAACATGTGTAAAAATCCAAGCTTTCACTTTTTCACGTACCTAACTTAAATTTTTAATACTGTCCATAGTTATATTCAAATTTCTTGGAACATAATTAGTATTTAGATAAATTACCAAACCTATTTTCTAACCAAATACATTGAACCCACACGAAAAAGGACAATTCCCCAGATTTAGATTATATGTTTATCCTGTATAAAAAATACTTTTTAATTAATTATTAATATTTAAAAAAAAAAATAATAAAATTAAACAAATTAAAATAATATACGATTATATAACCAAACATTTTCTATTCCTTTCTTATACATATATTTATACACAGAAGAAAGAAACTCTATTTATTATTATAAATAAAATATTCATATATAGATATATTCTTTCTTGAAAATCTTATAAATATAAAATTTTTATGTAATAATAAATTAAAAAAAAAAAAAAATTAATCCATTGAACGAATCAATCTGAACTAGGGAATCAAAAAGAAAAAAACACCATTTACTTAAAATAAAAATTTTTACAAAAAAAAAAAAAATACACATAAATAAAAATTTTTTTAATATTTTAAATTTTAATGGTGCAATCAATTAACAAAATAAAAACAAATATAAAAAAAAAAAAAAAATAAGAAATATTTATATTATATGTATATAAAATCATAATTAATACATACATATAAATATATTTTAAAATTCGGTTTCTTAAATACATACAAAATATAAAGAGCCATACAAAAAAAAGGATAAGAAAAAAAAAAAAATAAAATAATATAAAATAAATTAGCTATTAATTAATAATATTTTAATTTACAGAAAATGTTTATTACAAAATAAATAATGTAAAATAAAATGTTTATTTTTTTGTTTTTGTAGGACAAAAAAAAATAAAAACAATATTTATTATTAATTATAAAATAGAAATATAAATAATATTAATAATTTTTTTGTTTTTATTACATATTTATAATCTATAATTTTTATTTAGTTTTTTTTTTTTACTTTCCATTTTTCTTTTTTTTTTTTTTTGTTTCAATATTTACTTATCCGTATATTAACTAAATATTTCAACTAAAATTAATATCATTTATTAAAACGATGAATAAACAATGATTTTGTAAACATAATTAAAAAAAAATAATTATTAAATAAATATAACAATAATATTAAATTGAATTGAAATATGGTTACAGGTAGGTAAAGAAAAAAGTTTTAATATAAATTAATACAATACTAAAAAAAATAATTATTTAAAATGCATTTTGTATAGAATTTATTGAATTTATAAATATTTACTCTTAAATGAAATTATTATATTAGGTTGGTATGTAGGTAGGCAGAGGTTGCAGATATACTCTAAGACCAGTTAAGACCAGTTGTGCTACTCTAGATTAGTTTTCCTCCTGATTAAACCATTATAAAAGTTTCTTAAAAACCGTTGTAAATTGTAGTTCACCTCTGACAGATCGAAAAGGTTATTTTTCTTTTATTCTTTTATTTTTTTTTAATGCATTTTTCTGCCACATAAACAGGTGGACAGGAAATTACACAGTCTCACCTGTTCAGATGTGACTGTAAGTGTCGTAAGGGGTAATAGCTCTTACGATGTGTGTGGGATTCGAACCCATACTCCCTCGGTGTTTACAGCGTATTTTATACGCTCTTACCCACTAGGCCACCGAGGCCCCAAATAAAAAGGTTATATAAGAAGACTTTTTGCAGAAACTTTCTACACTTTATCATTATATTAATTTTTTATGGGTTTTATTGGGAAAAATCCATATTTTAATATTAATTTTTATTTACAAATAAAATAGGCCTAAAAACCGAAAAGAAAATTTTATTTTATGTAGTGAGGAGCATTTGATTTTCTTTTTAAAATTTATTATTGATGATTACATTTATATTAAAATAAATATTGTAGAATTTCATTTAAAAATATTTAATATAAATATTGTGTAATTACCAATGACTAATGTTGTGGTTCAGTTAAAAAGGTATTAAATCCAACACCCCGCTAATGAAAATGATGATTAAAGAAACTGAAGCTTTTAGTCTGAGATATATTATAAGCATCTTAGTGGATACTTATAGTATACTTTTAAATCGAAAAGAAAACAAAATTATATAAATTTAATTGCAATTTATATATATAAAATATATTTTTGTATATATACAATTTATATATATATAAAATATCAAAATAAAATTCTTGGAATTCTTTTATAAAAATTTTACTTATTATTATTTATTTTCTTATTAAAAATTTTTGATCGCAACTTTAACAGGAAAAACTTATAATATTTTTAGTTTTATGTATTTTCCATGTTAAAAAGTATGCTGAAAATTATCAAATAGTGATGAAAAGCCTAATATTTTAACAAAAAAAAAAAAATACCTTCAAGCTGAAGTAAATAAAATAAAAATATTTGCAAAACTTATCAGTTGAACTTAAAATACATATTTTAATCATATTAACTGCTTAAATCATTTAAAGAAAAATTTTATTAATTTCTAAATAAAATAAATTATGTAAAAAAAAACAACATTAAATATCTTTGTAATATTTTTTCTAATATCTAAATTAAATCCAATTATAATATTATCATATCATATCCAATTATAATAAGATCAAAAATTATTTGAAATTGTGTATTCAGTTCGATAGGTTTAAAATATAAAAAGAATATTATGACAAACGGTTATATAATAGATTATAGTTATATAGTTATGAAAAAACTCTATAACCTTTCCTTTAAATAAAATTTTACACATATTGAGTATCAATTTATGTAATTGATTTTCTTCATTTTCTTTTCACTTGACAACAACCTATTACAGAACTTTATAACATAGGTTACCTGAAATAAAACCGAAAAATATAAAGCCAAATGACTTTATTTCAAAATACATTTCAAATAAAGCCGAAATCATAGTATTTTTGTTTTCGTCTTTATATTATTTTAAAAAAGCAAATAAAACCATAATAAAAACGAAATAAAGTCAAAAATATTTTTAACATGTGATCAATTTGAATTCATTCATTTATTATTAATATAAAGTTTAAATTATTCAGTAGTAATTATTTTTCGATATTAAATACGGCGACGTATCACAATCTCCAGGATCAAAACGATTTGTGGGTTACTCTGGGACTTCTGACTAATTACGTTGACTTTGTAACCGACATAAAATCCGAATCCGATTTAAAGTCCAGGTATTCCCTTTTTTCAGAATATTTATATATACAGTATAAATATCAATATTCTGCAAAATGGAATACCCAGATTTTGAATCCAACTCTAAAATCCCTAATTAAAATTCAGATTTACCAATATCATCTGTTAATAGTGTTTTTGCCTTTATTTGATTTTAATTGTTGCTATATTTCTTTTCGAAAAATGAAATGAAGCCGAATACAAAAAGATGTGGATAATAGAATATGGTATAGAATGTGGTATTGAAAATAGAATAGAATGTGGTATTGAAAAAAAGTCAAAAAAAATATAAAATTATTTTTGACTTTATTTCTTTTTAATGTTGCCTTTGTTTCAACACGCATTTGAAATAAAGCCGAAAATAAAAATTTTAAATGCGTTTTGACATAAAGTAAAAAAAAGTGCCATTTGGCTTTTGTTCTTTAGGCTCTATTTCAAGTAACCTACCACATGCACAAAATTTTCAAAAAAAAATGAAGCTTCATTTTTAAATTCTAGATTGTTTAGTATCCATTTTTTTAACGCAATGAAAATACTGGTGAATAAAACTTCAAATTATATGATATTTTTTATCCTTATACTCCTCTTGGAACCAAAGCACCACCACTAAACATTTCCATCGAACTGGGTTCAAATCAATTGTTTTAGTATTTTCCCATTATATGGTAGTCTTATTCATCTTCAAAAGAATAATTCGTCACCAGGTATTATTCGGTCGACCGTATCTTTTGATATCTTGCGGATTTTACACATCTTAGTTTTACTCAACTTTAATTTGAAACAAAAAAAAACATTTTAATAAAATTAAAAAATAAATATAATATAATAACAAATTTAAGAGTAAATATTTAAATTTTTGCTTCTATTAAAATATTATTTAAAGTTTTAAATATAAAAATTGGAATAACTTTATATTTCAGTTTCAAAAATTTTTTATTATTATTAATTAATTATTATTATATTTTTTTTAATTGCATATTTAAAAATTTTACAATTAATTTTTTTTTTAGCACTAGCTGCCTAGTTCTATCGGCTAAAAAAATTTTTTAGTTTAGCTAATTTGTATAATATGTACATACTGTATGTAATGTATGTACATATATATATATATATATATATTGTACATATATACATATGAAAACTAAAAATTAGCTTAGATGTATAGTATTGTAATTACGTTTAAAAATAAAATACATGTAATTAGAAGCAATATAAATCTTGAAAAACAAAAATAAAGTTATAATACTTTAAATTGAATCCTTCAAAGTTATAGCTTCTATTTCTAAACTTTATATTCATGCCAAAAATTTTACTAAAACTTCTCATTCAGGAATCTTAAATATTGCACAAAAGAACGTTTTGACAAGAGTATTACTCCATTTTGGAAAAAAAAAAAAATTTATTGATAAATTTAAAAAAAAAAAATTATTATTTAGTTTTATTTAAGAGAATATTCTGATTTTACTATTGAAATTATATAAAAATAAAAAACTTTGTTAGAATGAATTCATTGCTTCGGAATTTCGATAAAAGATCAGAAATCATGCATTTAGCATATGTTTTTTATAACAAAATTTTGAGCTTTCTCATTTTTCAAAAAAAATACGCCAGTTCTCTTAAGTAGATTAACATTAAACTTTTAGTACGGGAAAATTTTTTTTTACTGTCATTTTTATAATATTGACATGTAGGCCAATATATATATATATATTTTTGGTGGAAAATTTTGTCTCAACTCTCAGCCAAGCCACTCTAGTATTCATGAGAAATGTTTTACTTTGCGTTTCATACATTATTAAGGTGATGACTCAATGCTTAGTTTGCTTCCTTTACTTCCTTTGAAAACTTTGACAGCTGAAATGAATTACATTATTTCTTATGGCACTTGAAAATGCACAAAGTACTCAAAGTAAACAAAAGAAGCAAATTACTGAATTGAAAAATTTTCTTCTTTGACATAAAAAAATTTAAATAGGTGGGAAAAATTTTAAATATGTCCCGAACCCAAAATCTTCTTCTATATTTGGTCCTGAATACAAACATTTGTACATCACATATAAAATAATTATTATATATAAAATTTCTAAACTTTTTTTTTATCCATTTCAAAAAAAAAAATAAATTGAACAAAAGTCAAAGCAAAAAATGCAAAGTAATTATTGGGCCAGCATTTACTTTGTTAACTTTGCTTCGTTTTGATACTTTGAAAATATATTCAAAGTAAAGGAAGTAAAGTAAGTATTGGGCTATCACCTTGACTCTTTTCTTAAAGCACAAATTTAATTTATGGGATAGACAGAGTATGAAACGAAGAATAAAACGTTTTTCATAAATACTCGTGAGTTCGTGACTCGTGAATTAGTGGCTTGGCTGAATAAGCGATAAGCAGTAAGTAAGAGTAAAAATAATAATAAAATTGAAATTTGTTCGGCAAAACTTTACTAAAGGTATTGAATTGTCAGAGAGGGAATTCTCTTCTAAAACATAAAAAGTGCAGCAAAATAGTTCCAAAGCAATGAATATAGCATTTAATTTAAAATAATTTAGACAAAAATCTTTATTGAATTTTTAAATTGAAACAAAATAAATAAAACATAATATACCTACAATAAATTTATTTCTCATAAATTAAACAAAATATATATTAATATTTTATTAAAGCACATTCTATTAAAAATGTTCTAATCTTATTTTCAAAATTCAAATATCTTCCATTAAATTTCAAATACAAAAAACTTTTTTTTTTTATATACATACATAGATATTAACAAAAAAATTAAAATTGTTATTTCTATACTATTATTAGGTAACATATATATTATATATAAAAAAAAAAAAAAATATAAGTATATAATATTAGTATTTAGTAAGAATATTTTAGCATTTATTTAGAATGTATACAAAAATATATTATGTATAGGTTTAAAATTGAATTTCTCGCTTTAAATCCAATTTAAAATTTAAGTAGAATATATAAGTTGTATATGTATATAGTAACGATTACTATTATTAATTATATTATATTAATTTCAAAAATGTATAAAGATAAAATCAATTTAGTTTAAAATTCTTTATAATATATTTATAAATACATACATACATATATACTATACATTATATAAATTTGAAAAAAAAAAAAAAATAAATAAATAACAAAAGAAATAAATTATTAAAATATAACAATTAAAATTCCTTACATTGAAAATAAAATTGATTTAACTAATAAAATAAATTAAATAATAATATATAAAATTTAATAATTAAAATAAACTTAAATAAAAAAACAAAAAAAAAAAAAAAACTTTTCATTCACTGTAAGAGCCATACTCCAAATTATACTTTCAGTATTTTTTACTTTTTTATTATATTCAAAAACAAAAAAAAAAAAGTATTTTAATCTCACTTAATTTTTTTGTTTTTTGTTTTTTCATTGATTTTTTCATTTCATAAAAATATTAAAACACTTTTAATTATGAACAAAATTAAATACTAGATTTTATATATTAATTTTATATTTATTTTTTAAATTTTATAAAAACTCTTCAAATTTAATTATTAAAAAAAAAATATATTTATTTAATAAATTTTTTTTTTTTTTTTTTTTTATTTAAATCATATACACGCTATTTTAAAATATATAAGAATAAAAAATAAAGTATTAAAAAGCCAATATAAAATCATAAATAGTTTTTTAAAAATATAGAACCAAAATAAATATAAAAGAAATCAAATTATAAATAAAAAAAATAGAATCAAAATAAAACCAACTTCATGAATGTTATAGCAAAATTGTAGAATTTAAACATGTTAAAAACCCAAAAAAAAAAAAAAAAAAAAACAATAAAGAAATTTTAAAAATAATAATATGTGTACTAATTTTAAACACTTTAAAAATTTTAAAATTTTCTAACCGATTAAATTAACATTTACATATATACATATATAGAATAAAGAATAAAACCTATTTTTTCACCTATAATATTTGAAAAATGAAATTACTACTTTCATTATATTTTACATTCTATTTATTATAAGAAACAAAAATAAAAAAAAAACATAAATAAAAAATAAATAAATAAACTAACTAAAAAATATTTAACTAAAAACTATGCTACTTCAACTTTAATTGAAATTTTTTCTATAAAAAAAAAAAAAAAAAAAATTTAAATATTTAAAAAAATAAATTCATTTAAAAATTATACATTTAAAAATAAAAATTTTTAAATAAATTATTATTCAAATTTTCAATAACAAAAATAACAAAAAAAAAAGAAAAATCTTTAAATTTCTAATATTTATTTATTTCTAAAACAAAAAAAAAAAAAAATTTTTTTTAAAAATTCTTCGATACTTTAAATCAAGAATTAAAAAGAAAATAAAAAACAAAACTTTAAAGTGATAAAAAAAAAAATAAACAAAATAAAACGTAGTTTATACATTATATGAATATTTTCTGAAATAAAATAATGAAAAAAAAAAAAAAATTAAAAAAAAAACAATAAAAAGTTAAAATAAAAAAAAAAAATTTTTTGTTGTTTCATTGTTTTCTTTATTTTAAGTAAAAAATTTAATTCAATAATTATTAAATAAAGTTAAATAATAAATTAAAGGAATTCACCGAATCTAACGGGTTATCCACATTATTTAGTAGTACAAAATCCAGTACACAAAATCATCCTCCAGTAGTATAAAATCCAGTAGTATAAAATTCAGTAGTATAAAATCCAGTATAGTATAAAATTCAGTAATACAAAATCCAGTAAATTTCAGTAAAAATCTTATTAAAATGATTAGGGTGGTTAAAATTATGGCGCGCATTAAATAATTTTAACTGGATCTTGTAAATAACCGTTGACATACACATACTACTTGTACGTATAAGAACCTATTAAAAACTTCTACTTTTTGAATTTTTAAATTTTTTAAACCTTGTTTATTTGACTTTTAATATTGTGATACTTGTTTTTGAACTAGTAGATTTTTGGTGTATCCCAGTAAAAACTTTAAAAACATTTTTTGATGAATATAGTAATTTTACTAAACTTTCATATTTTATTTTAAAAATAACTTAAATATTCCATATAATTACATTTTTTTTATATTTAAATTTAAATTTTCATTTTACATTAATTAATTTATTATTTCTTTTTATTATTTTCTTAATATTTTTCAGTTGTTCTCCATTTTATCATTAAAATTAAACCAACAATTTAAAATTAGAGATATTTGAAAAATATGTATTCAAATTTATTTGTAAATTTTTTTACATATTGATTTTTTTGAATAAATAATAAAAAAATCTAACACAAACGTATTAAAAATAAAAAAAAAAAAGAAGACAGAATGTAAAACAAAATAGTTTTAAAGGCGTACATTTTCCAATGGACAATAAGAACACTTTACAATATTGTGACTTGCAACAAAAGTTATAAATTTTTTTAAAAATTTAAAAAAAAAAGAAAAAATTATGAAAAATTAAGAGAAATTTTTTTCTATATAATTATAAAAACTGCTAATACATATAAAATTTTAATTTTAAAGATTTAATTTTTGAGTTTTTTTTTGGGAAAAATTTGTACAGGGAGCTGAGTTTCAAATGTCTAAAAATAGCAACAATAATAATATCTTAATAGCTCTTAGGCAAGTGGAGCTACAAAAACATTTTATGAGTTAACTTATGCTTATAATTCTGAAAAATTTTTCTTCTCTCCTAATTTCAAGGATCTGAAGGAATCAAAATTGTAATGCATGTAATGACTGAACGAAAATGTAAATTCCAAATTGCACAAAAACGTATAATTTTGATATTGATTTATAAAGGAAATAAAAATTCCTGTCGTTTGGCGTTATTAAATTAGAAAATATTAAACAGAACTTGAGATACAAATATATTTTTTTAACTTTAAGAAGCTGTAGCTCCGTAATGCTACGATGCGGCTACATAAAAACATTGTTATTGCTATTCATGGTTAAAATTTCATTGTTCTAGTTTTAATGTTGTAGAAGTTTTGTAAACAGACTAACAAACATACGTTCTGAAGAAGTGAAATTATTTGGAAATTTTATTTTTATATTGAAATTTTATTTTTTTTTTATCTAAATATTTCAATAATAAAATTTTTTAAATTAAATTATTTTTCCAAACCCAATATCTTCCAATTAAATGCCATATTTTTCAGATTATTATCCTATACCTTTTGTGTCATTATCATTCTATTATATTCCATAATGAAAATATGGCTAGTATGTTTATTACTACAAAAATTTCATTTACTCAATTTCATATATATATGCATAGGTATACTTAATAATATTAATCTTTAACAAATTGCTGACATTGAATAAATTCAAAGTAAAAATTCCAAAAAAAAAAGTTTTTTTCTTCATTTTCATCATCTGAATTTTAATAAAACAATAGAAAAAATGTCAAATCATAGAAAATAATTTAATTTTTCCTTTTTTTTTTTCATTATAAACATAAATAAAAGACATATATATATATTACTTTTACTCTTTACTTTTCTACTTAAAGTACAAATTCTTAACTGATTATATTTTTTTTTTATTTTTATTCCTAGGTAAAATGAAATAAAAATGTTTCAATCATAAAAATAAAAATTAATGACCAAAACGTTTTTGGTCAGAAAATAAAAAATATTTTTTTCCTGTATTTTATTTGTCCAAAACCAAAAACAAAAAAGAAAACTTTTCTTTTCTAACTGAGACAAAAGTTGAAAAATTAAATTTAAACCTATCTAAAAGTTTATTTCTGGTAAAAAAAACAAAAAACAAAAAGTTTTAATGTAAATGGTAACCTATAGTTGAAAAGAAATAAAACAAAACGGAAAAATTTTCAAATCTAATTTTAAGATTTCCTTAACTTTTGCCAGACTTTGGCTTTTTTTTTTAGTTTAAATCAAGGTTAAAACTTAAAGAAAAAAACTTCTTAAATGTAATGTCTACGTAACTTTGATGTATGTAATTTAGTGAAATTTAAAAAACAAAAACCACACTTAAAAGATTAAATCCTGTTTAAATATATTTAAATCTTAAGAATATTTAAAATATCAAAATTAACCAAACCAGTAGCTTTATTATTACTTTATATAAAAAAAAAAAAAAAGAATAAAAGATCAAATTGTTTGACTAATAATGTAATGGAAATAATATTATAATATTATTGAATATGTATTCTTCTCACTGAACATACATATATAGATTTCCAAATAATTGCCTTTCAATAATACAATCAATTAATGAATATATGAGAATTAAACCACATATACACATAATAAAATTCGCCTGCCTGAAAAAAATATTATTATCCTTAAATGTAAAATCACTTAATATTTTTTGACAAATTATTTCCACACTCAAAAATAATACAATAAATTCACAATTCATGTACATACAATATAAATCCATAGATGACTACATTCAATCATTATTGCCTCTATGAGTTTTAAACAAGTCAACAATTCTGACCATTATACCGTTCATATTTTATCATTTTCTTTGACTTTGTTGGCTATATATTTTCACAAAATAAATTTCTTAAAGTTCAAGTAGGCAAAGTACACTTCAATTGTTTGTTTTTTTTTTTTTTTTTTTCAAAATACAAAAAAAACGTACAAAAAAAAGAAATGAATGAAAGAAAAAACTAATTTTGTCCTTTTTTCACTTTATCTATTACAATATGTACAGAACAAAAAAAAAAACAAAAGTAAAAGAAAACATTAAGTGTTATAAAAATATATCAAGGATGCCATTAGATTTAATCGTTATAGGTCATTATATAGTATATATATATGATTTTGTTAATATTCTTCTGGACTTGTAAATAACCTTATGCTATTTTATGTTTTTTTTTTTTTTTGACTTATATTTTGTATTTTTTTTTTTTTTGATAAAACAGTGGAAAACAAAGTAGAAAAAAAAATAGAAAAATGAAAAAGTTTATTTTTATTTCTTCAGGCAAAATGATTGACTGATTTTACGTGCTTTTTAACATTTCCCCCCCCCCCCCCTCTTTCCATCTAATATATCTACATTTTTCTCTTTTTAGTTTTTTTACTATAAATGTCATAATATTTTTTGTTGTTTTTTCTACCGGCAAAGAAAAAAAAAACAATTGTTTTATTAACTTTTTGTGAAATTTAGATATTAATACAATAACATTAAAACCATAACTTTAAGCATTTAAGAAATACGGGGAATTATAAATATTGTGTTCACATAACGTTAAATTATTTTATTGAAACGATATTTTATCAGCTTTGAGATATTAAAATTATATATTGTCAAATTTAAATTTACATAAAGTATATTTAATGTCAAGAGATTAGGCGTGATTGACATTACAAACGAAAAATTTTAATTATAAATCTTTATACAAAGAATCGTAAAATCCTTTAGTTGAAAATTGTTTAAATGCGTGAATTCTACCCAAAAAAAACGGATTATTTTTTTCATATGAGTATAAAAATAAAAACTAAAAATAATCGTAAAGTAATAAAAACCATCAGTTAACTACATTTACCAACAAAAATACTCGTAATACCGTTATTCTTTTCTTATATAACAGTAATAGAACATAATTAGAAGAGAAAATAACAATAAAAATGGAACTTTAAATGTCTTCATTATGAATTTCCGAGGTAATTTTCTCCTTTGTTTTAATTTTATGTAATTATAACAGGATTTTGTTTTTTTTTTTCTTTTATTATATTTCTGTTCTTATTTTTTTTCTAACTTGTCTTTTTGATAATAAATTAAGAAGATAATGTTAATTTGTTTTTCTTAATTGCCCCATACATATACATATATACATGATAATAAAAGAAATAATGTTGTATCTATGAATAAATGTATGTATGTACATTCTTATAGGCCATATGAAATAAGGTTTAATAAATATATGGTGTCAGTGAAAAAATTGCAACATTTTTTAATAAACTTAAAGCTACTAAATTATTCTAAAACTTAACTAATAAGAAAACTTAGGGATAGAAAAAAAATTAGTTATTAATATTAATTACATTAAAAATGATATTACTAATTCTTGAAAATTTTAAGTTTCCACTCACAAATGTTTTATATACCTTAGGACACTAAATAAGAACTATTATGTCTACCGATTGATGGCAATTCAATCAAAGTCTTATGATGCAACTATACTAGAAAAACTTAAATGGTATATTCATACTTACTCACAAGTTTAAAATAATTACCCTGAAAGTATGCAATCACCATTTTTTTAACTCACTTAAAAACAGAGTTTAGGGGCTTCGGTAGCCTAGTGAGTAGGCGTGTGGCGTATTAACCGAAGGAGTGTGGGTTCGATCCCTGCACAGGTCGAAGAAAAACCTATAATGGCCGTGGTAGCCGATGGTTCAATAATATGGCATTACATTTATGTACCTATGTAATATTAATATAAATAAATAAATAAACAAAGTTTAAATTACCGGGCCCAAAATGGTCTCAGTAGCCGAGAACGTTACAAATATTAATACAATTTATTGTATAAATAAATAAATTTACTGGAGTCTATAATTATTAAGAACGTTGTGATTCAGTTGCAAGTAATAACTTTTTTTTAATACTATATAATTTAATACTATAATAATAGAATTCGCGACTTCAGTGACCGAGTCGTTAAGCACGTGGCTTATTAATCAAGGGAGTGTGGATTCAAATGCTGAGGAGGTAGCAAGTTTTTTTAAGTGAAAACAAGGGGAAGTTAAAAAAAGAAATTTTGATATAAATTAAGGTTTGGACTTTTATTCTTCGCCATCAAAAATATAAAAAAATTTTGTTTTCTTCTTCAGTATCATTATAAAATATAAATATTATAAAAAATTTCTCATTATATGTAATATTAAAAGATGCTTATCTTTATTTTATTTAACAAAAAAAAAAAAATTGCTTATATATGTATAATTTAAAATTATGTGGTTAAGTGTTAATGAACTTAAAAACTTATATAAGTGTATACCTTCATTTTATATAATATACAATATAATATACATATGTATATATATATAATATTATTTAATATATATTTTTAATAAAAATTTTTTTAATTAAGATAAATTAATGTGATTGCTTTGGCTGGAAAGTTTTTTTTTTGTTTTTGCATACGAGTATGTGTTATGCAAAACGAATTTTCTGTTTTAAATTAATTTATTCCTAAATTTATTAATTCATATTTTTTGTATGATCAATAATTAAAAGCACGTGTGGTATTACTTTTCTTTAAATAAAAATTTAAAATATTTTCTTTTAAATTATATACAACGTAAATATACAGGTATATTTAAAAAACTCAAACGAAAATAAAATCCTTTATACATTTACATCTATTTTTAATTATTAAAAGAAAATTTTCATATGGCCCTCCTTAATTAAAAAAATTAAAATGATTATTTTTATTTTGTTAAATGATAGAACTTTACATTTCTATATTAAAAATTATTAAGTCAATGAATTTGATAAAACTTAAATTAAATTGTTTATTTCTAGAAGAAGAGATAGCGATATGGGAAGCGATAAAAATGACCAACAATTCGAAAAAAAATACATCATACTCACAGATTGCCTGAGTGTGGTAAAGGCAATAAAAAACACTAACAATAAAATGCAAACCATACAAAATGTCAGAAATCTTCTAATCAAAAGCAAGGGCTGGATAAAACTCATTTGGATCCCAGGACATGTGAGAATACCAGGCAATACGTATGCGGACAAAGAACCTAAAACGGCAACCAAAAGTCCAGTTATCTTCCTCATGATATTTTCAAAAAACTACGCATACAAAATTATTAACAACAAGATCAGCAACCAAAGACAAAGGATTATACGACAACGAAGAATTATTTAGAAAGAATCACCGTCCTATTACAAACTCAGCCAACTTTCTAAACTTCAACAGAGAAGTAGGTATAAAAATTACCTAAACTGTAAACTCGTAACTCACCTCTTTAATAGAAGCGCACAGCCTACATGTAGTTTCTGCCCGAACCCACTTACCATTAAATATATATATACTGAATGCCCTGAAACACCAATATACTGGTTGAAAACTCGTAACGCCGAGCAACATACAAGATGGACGAGAAAACTAATGCAGTACTTTGATATATGGCATAAAATCTAATACAGCACCTACCTGGAGAAGATCATGACGAGAGAATGTTAGTGATCATTCAAAGACGCAACGAAAGGTTTATAAATTTCTCATTTTCACCTTCAATGTTTAAAATTTTTTATAATTACAAGAAAAATACAAATAATGGATTGTAAATTTTTAACACGACGATAAAATTGGTTCACATGTCTATAAGAAATAGCGCCCATACTACCACCCAGTATTCATACGGTTTTCGGCTGTTACTAAATAAAACAAAAAAAAAATAGTTTATTCTTAGACTTTCACATTTCTATCATCATCGTTATCTATCATTACGGTTTTCAATACTTTTAAACTACATCTTTTAAATATCTTCTTACAATATTTTCATTTTGAATTTTCTTGCTCAATGTAAGTGATTTTTAGTTCCACATTTTTAATTTCAACTTGTTTTCTTTATTTACTTAAACTTATTCAACCTTTTCCTATTTATAATAAATTGTTGTTGTTGTTTCGTCTCAAAATTTTTGAGGAAAAATTTTACTAGTCTTTTTTGTATTAAGCAACAGACAATTTTCTTTTATACAAAAACAAAAAAAGTGGTAAAGAAAATTTTTTTTAATTTATTTTGTTATTATAACTTTCCTATGAAGAAATAATTTTTTCGAATAAGCAGATTTTTTATGTCAAAGAAGAACTTCTAGAGATAACTTTTTCTTTAAAATAACTAATAGAAAAAAAAAACAAATATATCGTATAATGACATACAATATAAAAGTATATACATAAAACTTTATGCTATATACATATGGGTACTCTTTTTAATTGAAATTACTTTTCCGGTTTACTTAATTAATTAAAAAAGTTCTTTTTTGGAAATTTTTTGGAAAATTTAAATAAAAATATCTGTGAAAATATTTTTTAAGTTTATTTAATTACTTTAAAAAGCTAATAAAAAAAATGTATAACTTAGTTACTTAACTTTCATCTTAACAAGTTAATAGGTTCGAATCCGACACACGTCGTAAGAGTTATTCCCCCTTACGACATTTACAGTCACGCCTGAAAAGAAAAAGCTGTGTAATTTTGTAATTTCCTGTTCACATTTATGTGGCAGAGAAATGCACTGAAAAAAAGTTAACAGTAATTCAATACCGTTGTTACACAATATCTATATAAAATAATAAATACAATATCACTTTAAAATACGAAAATTAATTTTCATTATAAAATCTGTAATTAATTTTGTAAAAGAAAAAATAAAAACAAACTATTCGAAAATGATCATTTCTTTTTTAAGAGATGTAATATTAATTTAAACCCAAAATATTAAATCTTTTCAAAATTCATTCATTTATAAGTATGAATTAACCACATTAATTACACATAAATAACTTTCCTTTTTTTTTTTATTTTTTGTGATCAAAAACAATGAAATGAAACCCACAACAAATTAAAAGCAAAAAAAAAAAAAACAAAAGAATATCCTATAAATTAAATAAAATAAATGCTGAGGAATTTTTCTAAAATTCTGTAATAAAGATTAAAATTAAACAAACATAAAAAAAAAAACAACGTTCATACCTAAGATTATCTGAAAACAAAAAAAAAAAATTTTTATCATTTTTACCATTTTTTATCTTTTTTCACGAAATTTTTTTCATTTCACTAATTTTTAGCATTTCTTTTTTACAATTTTTTTTTTTACAATTCATTTCATTTGTTTTCTTCCTTTGTTTTATTTAATAAATATATAGGTATTATATTTTTTTTTTTTTAATTTTGTTTTAAAATATTTTCTTTAATTTTATATTTTTTTACTTCTAGTTACATTCAACAACCATCAACAAAAATAATATTAAACATATTTTATCTTCTACTCTCTGTCAGAACTCAGAAGTTTTAAAATTAGGAAATTCTTTATTTTCAAAATTTAAGAATTTATTTTTATTTTTTGATTTTTTTTAATATTAAAATGAATTTTTTTTCTTTTACTTTCATTCATTATTTTTATAATATATACGATATTATATAGTACAAGTTTTTTTTTTTATTGTATATAGTATGCATATTTAAATTCTTTTTCACTTTTACAATATACAATTACTTCAATTTATTTAATGCTATACATACTTATGTATATATAAAAATATAAATATAAAATATGTAAACAAATTATAAGTGCCTTTCATAAATAATCTAAATAAATAATGAGCTTCAATTTAATTTGAAGGACATTTTTAACCTGTATTTTTACGGAATATTAAATTCAGATCTTAAAAGCAAAGAAAATAATAGTAGAAGAGATTTGAGAGGAAAACAATACATTTAAAAAAAATAATTTAAGTAAAAAACATATGAAATTTTAACCAAGGACATGATAATCGTAGCAACATTTTTATATTAAAATAAATATCTTTAAACACAATTTCAACAATTTGTTTATTTTTAAGTAGTACCTATATAATTATTTTAAATCCAATATATGTCCAATCCAATTAATGTATAGTTAAAATAAAAAACAAGTAAAAATAACAGTAAGTCGATGCAACCGACTTATTTATACCCTACACCTAAAACATTCAAATTAAATTAAAAATCCATAAGTTATTTTAGTTAGGTATTTAATACAAGCTAAAACGAGGAAGAATACAGTTGCCTTTGTCAACTCTTAGATACCCGTACGAACCGTTAGTATGTTCACAGCCTGTCACTCTGCTCACAATATTATTTTTTTAATATTTTAGTATTTTCAAATAATTTGGGTGAATTTTATAATTTCTAGAACTATGGGTTGTACATATATTCAAACTATATGTTTATATGTACATTCTTCAAAAGCAGATTCTAACCTTTCACATAACGATTATCAATCCAAAACTTTTTCAAATATTCTATAGTACCATTTAATACTAAGCGGTAAATGTATATTAAATTTACTTAGTACAAAATAGTAAATATAATTTTATATATTATATTATATTATATTTAAATATTCCATTGGCAGAATAATTTCTTATAAGTACAATAAAATACATATATGTATGTAAATACGGCGCTATATAATATACATCTATACTCTTATCATTCATTCACTAGTGACATATACGATATGTAAATAAACATGATATTATATAAGTATGTATATATATTAATATCATATAAATAAAAATTCTTCAAGCAACCGTTATGTTGTTTATTTATTTACATTTTTATGTACTACGCATTATATCCTCAACAATTTCAAATTATCGAGTAAAACAAAATGCAAAAAATTCGTTAAAGAAATTTGTTAGAAAATTTGAAAAAATCAAGTAACACTTTCGTCAATTATAAAGTAACCCTACATTAGTAAAAAAAGTCATTAACAGAAATAAGAACATAATGTTGAAGCTTTAATTTTTATGTATTACTTCAAAAAAATTTTAACAGGTGTTCAAGTTACAGGTGTTTAAAAATAGGAAATTTTCAGTTTTTGACCCCTTACAGCTCCTAAACGGGGAATGATACAAAAAAAATTTCTGAAATGACTCATACTTATTTTCAAAGATCTAACTTCTGTAAAAATTCCAAGTTTCCAAATTAAACCGTTTAGAAGATAGAAGGATTAAAGGATTTTGCAAAATTTGAGTTTCACATAACGGTAAATTAAGACACCGTATGCTACAAATATATATATATTGTATATACAATTTTAAAGCTAATGAAAGTAGTAATCGTTTGGCGTTTTCAAAATGAAGATATACCTTATACAACTTGTGCTATAACAATTTAAATATAGAGCTTTTTTGAACCTCTGGGGAGCTGTACCTCCGTAACGGGTGGGGGTACAAAAAAAATTTATTAAAAATAAAATTAATATTTTTATGAGATCTATCAGCAGTTAAAATTTCATAGCTCTATTGCAAAAAAAATGTGGGGATCTAAAAGTTAGGTGTTCGAGAGCTACCCTAAGGCTTGGTCCAAACTCAACCAAAAAAAATAGGGAACCTACAAATTACTCCCAAAATATTTTGTGTAAATTTCAAGATTCTAGCTTTCTTAGTTTTTGAGTTAGCGTGCTGACGGACGGACGGACGGACGGACATGGCTCAAAAGTCTTAGAATTTTTTTCTGATCCGATCCATACCTTTGAAGGTATATCTTCATTTTGAAAACGCCAAACGATTACTACTTTCATTAGCTTTAAAAGTATATATAGAATAAATATATATTTGTGGCATACGGTGTCTTAATTTACCGTTATGTGAAACTCAAATTTTGCAAAATCCTTCAACCCTTCTATCTTCTAAACGGTTTAAGTTGGAAACTTTTTGACAGAAGTTAGATCTTTGAAAATAGGTATGAGTCATTTCAGAAATTTTTTTTGTATCACCCCCCGTTTAGGAGCTGTAAGGGATCAAAAACTGAAAATTTCTTATTTTTAAACACCTGTAACTTGAACACCTGTTAAAATTTTTTTGAAGTAATACACAAAAAATAAAGCTTCAACATTATACTCTTATTTCTGTTAACAACTTTTTTTAATAATATAGGGTTACTTTATAATTGACGAAAGAGTTACTTGATTTTTTCAAATTTTCTAAGAAATTTCTTTAACTAATTTTTTGCATTTTGTTTTACTCGATAATTTGAAATTGTTGAGGATATAATGCGTAGTACAAAAAAATGTAAATAAATAAACAACATAACGGTTGCTTGAAGAATTTTTATTTATATGATATTAATATATATACATACTTATATAATATCATGTTTATTTACATATCGTATATGTCACTAGTGAATGAATGATAAGAGTATAGATGTATATTATATAGCGCCGTATTTACATACATATATGTATTTTATTGTACTTATAAGAAATTATTCTGCCAATGGAATATTTAAATATAATATAATATAATATATAAAATTATATTTATAATTATATTGATAATCGTTATGTGAAAGGTTAGAATCTGCTTTTGAAGAATGTACATATAAACATATAGTTTGAATATATGTACAACCCATAGTTCTAGAAATTATAAAATTCACCCAAATTATTTTAAAATACTAAAATATTAAAAAAAATAATATTGTGAGCAGAGTGACAGGCTGTGAACATACTAACGGTTCGTACGGGTATCTAAGAGTTGACAAAGGCAACTGTATTCTTCCTCGTTTTAAATTGTTATATAAACTCTAATCACATTTGGAACAAAATATTTTTAATCTGCATGATTAGTCTGTTATTTTAATCTAACTTACATGTTAGTTTCTTTGTTTTTTTCTTGTTTCTTATTACCATTAACATTATTACTAACATTAATTAGTAGTTACTAACAGTGGTAATGACCAATTAAATATCTAATTATCATCATTTACTAACATACTATACTAATATACTAACACACTAACCCTTGTAAATGATGACTTTTTCAGTTAATTGTGATAGTTCACTAAATGAACAACATAACTGATTCTTGGTTTAAGCAAATGTCTGATACAAAAATATTTAAATTGAAAATACTGATATCTATTAATAATATATATTGAAATACTCGAATCATATTTATCTGACAGATTAATTATTAAACAGGAAGAAAATAATTGTGCTCTAAGGGAAATAAGAGAAGACATGCCACAAAACAGTATTCCAGATTCTATATAATATACTTTTAATATCCCATAACTAAATTTTATCGTCTTAAAATGAATTTTGAAATTACCAAATCTTTTAATCGATTTTTCCCCATTTCTAGTAGTTTTTTATAGATTTTAAGCATATTTTCATATCAATTTCGCTGTTTCAGTAAAAGCTGAATATTTCCCTTAAAAATTAGAATTTTAACCACGAAAAAGAGTTATTGTGTAGACTTGTAGAGGACCATATTTCTAAATCTAAAAACGAAATCCGGAACTCATAACTAAATTTCATCGTCTGAAAATGGATTTTGAAATTACAAAATCTTTAAGTCGATTTTTCTATCATTTCCAGTTATTTTTTAAAAATTTTAAGTAAATTTTCATATTTTAACACGAAATTTGAGCACAATTTTAACCACGAAAAGGACCATATTTCTAAACATAAAAACAAAACCCGAAACTCGTGACAAAATTTTATCGCCTGAAAATAAATTTTGGAATTACCAAATCTTTAAATCGATTTTTCTATCATTTCCAATCGTTTTTTAAAAATTTTAACCATATTTTCATATCAATTTTGCTGTTTCAGTAAAAACTGAATATTTTTGTTCAAAATAAGAACTTTAACAAAAAAAAGGTATTTTTGAATAACTAATGAACTGAATAACTGAAAGTCGTAACTAATTCTTATCGTCCGAAAATCCATAATGGATGGGACTACAGAAAAGAGTTACTTCAGAACATTAATTGTATTGTGATATCTAGTTAGTTAAAATTTCATTGCTCTTCTTCAAACGATTTTTGAAAAAGTTTTATGAAAAATGCGGAGATTAAAAAGTTAGTTGTTCGAGAACTACCCGAAGTTTCGGTCAGATCTCAATCGAAAAAAAGATGGTACCTATAAATTGATCCAAAAATGTATTATATCATTATATAATTTGTTAATTTCAAGACTCAAGATTTCTTAGTTTTTTCAATTATTGTGCTGACGGGCGAACGGACAAAGCTTAATCGATTAATTTTTCGATTCTAATCCGGTCGATATATTTGAGTTTATATCTAGCTTGCTTATTTCGATGTATTACAAACGGAAGAGCAATGTTAATATACCTGAAACTATCGTACGGGTATAGTAAATTCGTTCTTAATCTTTAAGTGATATTTACAATTTTAAGATGAAATCTTAAATATCAATTAATAATATTATTAATAACATTATTATTTTTTTTATTTTAAATAAAATAGATAATAAAAAATTTAAATTAATTAAAATGTCTTAAAGTTTTCATAAGTTTCATATTCTAAATTTTAATCTCCTATATTATACAATTCTATTGTTTTATTTTAATTTTAAATAATTATACACAACTTTTTTTATATATATCCTTAAAAAGGATACCAATTATAAAAGTCACTAATTTTAATAATACATATTTAGTTTTAACCAATTACTAAAACAAATATATAAATAAAAGGAAAGAAAATAAAACTTCGCCTATGTTTTTATACCCGTACGATAGGATCGGGTATAATAAAATTACTCCTCCGTTTGTAACACCTCGAAATAAGCGAGCTAGATATACCTTCAAAGGTATGGATCGGATCAGAAAAAAATTCTAAGACTTTTGAGCCATGTCCGTCCGTCCGTCCGTCCGTCCGTCAGCACGCTAACTCAAAAACTAAGAAAGCTAGAATCTTGAAATTTACACAAAATATTTTGGGAGTAATTTGTAGGTTCCCTATTTTTTTTGGTTGAGTTTGGACCAAGCCTTAGGGTAGCTCTCGAACACCTAACTTTTAGATCCCCACATTTTTTTAGCAATAGAGCTATGAAATTTTAACTACTGATAGATCTCACAAAAATATTAATTTTATTATTAATAACTTTTTTTTGTAGCCCCACCCGTTACGGAGCTACAGCTCCCCAAAGGTTCAAAAAAGCTCTATATTTAAATTGTTATAGCACAAGTTGTATAAGGTATATCTTCATTTTGAAAACGCCAAACGATTACTACTTTCATTAGCTTTAAAAGTATATATACAATAAATATATATTTTTGGCATACGGTGTCTTAATTTACCGTTATGCAAAACTAAAATTTTGCAAAATTCTTTAACCCTTCCATCTTCTAAACGGTTAAAGTTGGAAACTTGAAATTTTGACAGAAGTTAGATCTTTGAAAATTAGTATGAGTCATTTCAGAAATTTTTTTTGTATCACCCCCCGTTTAGGAGCTGTAAGGGGTCAAAAACTGAAAATTTTCTATTTTGAAACACCTGTAACTTGAACACCTGTTAAAATTTTTTTGAAGTAATACACAAAAATTAAAGCTCCAACATTATACTTTTATTTCTGTTAACAACTTTTTTTAATAATATAGGGTTACTTTATAATTTACGAAAGTGTTACTTGATTTTTTCAAATTTTCTAACAAATTTCTTTAAAACGAATTTTTTCCATTTTGTTTTACTCGATAATTTGAAATTGTTGAGGATATAATGCGTAGTACAAAAAAATGTAAATAAATAAACAACATAACGGTTGCTTGAAGAATTTTTATTTATATGATATTGATATATATACATACTTATATAATATCATGTTTATTTACATATCGTATATGTCACTAGTGAATGAATGATAAGAGTATAGATGTATATTATATAGCGCCGTATTTACATACATATATGTATTTTATTGTACTTATAAGAAATTATTCTGTCAATGGAATATTTAAATATAATATAATATAATATTTAAAATTATATTTACTGTTTTGTACTTAGTAAATTTAATATATATTTACCGCTTAGTATTAAATGGTACTATAGAATATTTGAAAAAGTTTTGGATTGATAATCGTTATGTGGAAGGTTAGAATCTGCTTTTGAAGAATGTACATATAAACATATAGTTTGAATATATGTACAACCCATAGTTCTAGAAATTATAAAATTCACCCAAATTATTTTAAAATACTAAAATATTAAAAAAATAATATTGTAAGCAGAGTGACAGGCTGTGAACATACTAACGGTTCGTACGGGTATCTAAGAGTTGACAAAGTCAACTGTATTCTTCCTCGTTTTTTTATCCCAATGATTTTTTTGTCCTGTATCGAATATATACAAAATTAGATTAATAAATATATAAGTTGCTGTAAACTCATGGTCTTACAATATAAACTACCACAAAAAAATAAAGGAATTCCAATAGTATTCATTCTTTTATAAATGTACATATATAACTATATAAGTATTATTGTATATATACATATATATCAGTGGTGTTTTCTTCTATAAGATTCAACTGATTTACTGAGTCAGTATTATAGTTGCATAATAAAAATTATAACTTTCAGCATTACGTGTTTTATTGTGTTTGCTGATATCATGTGCGATATTCAAAATGGGCTAGACACCATAACCAACGATTTTAATAAATGGAGGGTCAATATACAAAATGTAGCAAAAACTAACTGTATGTATTTTACCCAAAAAAGAAAAGTTTCTTATATTCCTTCATCAAATATTATGCACGATAACATTTCTTTACAATGGTGTGATACAGTATAAGATCTTTAGCTTTATACTTTGACAAAAGGTTGACTTTCAAGTCACACATAAGACAAAAAGAAAAGCTTGTTATATTCCCTCATCAAATATTATCTACGATAATAAAATAATAAAATAAATATAATAACTAGGATATTATACTTATCCATTCATTAACAGAAAATCGTTTCTTCCTAAAGATATTAAATTAATAATAATGAATGAGGTATTCCAATCCAATCTACCTTACTGTATTCTATAGGACGCCCTGTATTCTATAATATAGCTGACAAAGAAGCTGCAAATTGCACAAAATAAAGTATTAAAATTAAGACATCATGAGCAAAATAAAATAGACTTAGTTTCCGAGAAAATGAATCAAATAACATCTTAATATATATAGGTAAATGTGCAGATGCAGAAAATTCGTTGTTAAGGAACCTTTCGTTATAATAGATAAAAGTAAATTTAAAAATAAAATTAAACATTTAGGTAATATTCTCTTCTATCATAAGGTTAACCTATAGTATATAAATTTAGTATAAGTTAGTGTAAGTTAGAATAAGTTTTATACAAAAATAAAATTTAGAAAGATTTTTCTTATTTTCCTTGAAATTAGAATAATTCAAAATCAAAATATCAACATACTCAACCTATAATCACAACTGAAAAGGTTAAATCAAAATCTCATCTCTGTAAAAATAATGATAAGTATTGTAAATAACATTTAAAAATTTTGATTTGATAAATAATTAAAATTAAATTAAAAAAAAAAATTAAATTTTAAATCATATGTTTGAAAATTTACGAGTCGTCACTGATATACACAAGTATATATTATTATACTAACATGAATATTTCAAAACTCAAATTCTATATCCTTGAATTTTTAGGAAAGTATATATATATATATATATGTGTATTTGACATTGGAATTAGTATTTTTAATTGAAGATTAAATATAAAGATTATGTTGTAAAACTATTTAGAAAGGAATAAAAAATATTATTTGTTATCTAAATTATGCAATACGTTATAAATTTTTATTATTTTATAAATGTTTTTAAAAATTTTTTGTTTTTTTTTTTTGTAGAAATATATATGTATAATATTTTAAAAATAATTATTTTTTAACTTTGTAAAATTTGTTAGTTCATATATAGTTTATAAGTTTTATCTGGTTTTATTTTTCATATTGGATTTATTTTAAAAATAAAGAAAAAGATTATAAATATAAATTAAAAAATTATTTTTTTTTTTATTCTACGCACAAAACAAATAAACCTACATTTAAATTGACTTACCTATTACTTGTAGAATATTAAAAAAATATTATTTATTAATTCTAACAAGATTTCAAATAAAAAAAAATGTATTTATTTACAGAAAAAAAAGTTTATCTTTTTATAATAAACGAGGAAGGGTGCAGTAGAGTAGACTGTGTCAACTCTGTGATACCCATATGAACATATCCTGTTTCTATAAAACTTGATCATCTTTTAAAAAATTTCAAATGTTTTAGTACCGACATTAACTATAATCGAGATATATTTTTGTAAATTGTGGACTTTTAGGACAGCTACCCGAATCTATTGTACCAGCACAACCAAATTTTACAGAACATCCAAATTTTACAGAAGTTGTTGCCATAAAACTTGATCATCATTTGTAAGATTTCAGATGAACCAAGACAATTTTTACAAAAATTGTTGGCATGTTAGCTGTTCACTAAATTTCAGATACCTGGCTTCAATAAACACTGAGTTATTTTCATTTAAAAAGAAAAATTGTATGGCACCTACCTGAACCTGCCGCACCAGCATAATTAAATTTTACAGATGTTGTTGGCCTGTAACTCGATACCATTTTGTAAAATTTCAATTACCTAGCTTCAATAGATACTGAGTTATTTTCAATATAAAGAAATAAGTTGTATGGCAGCTATTCGAATCCGGCGGCCGAAAATACTAGATTTAAATAGCGCAACTGACAATTTTGCAAAAGTGACGTAAAAAAATGTCAGCCTCCTAGCTTCTTTATTTTTTGAGTTGCCGTGCGAGCGGACGGACCGACGCTATATGGCTTAATCAACTCAGAATTCGATTCTGAGCCGATCCATACCTGTGGGCAAATTTATTATACCCTTAAACATAGTTTATATGGGTATAAATATCTATTGTTTCAGAACTACAAAATATGTGTTTAGCGAATAATTTCTTGTTTTTTTGCTTTTAAGCAACAACCACATAGTACAACATCATTTTTAAGATGTTTAGAAATCATTTTGCATTTTGTTTTTTTTTTTAAAGAAAATGAAATGAATCAGATCCTGTGGAAGAACGAATATTGTGCATGTAAATGATAAATAATTTCACTTGATTTATTTCGATTAAATGCCCAATTTTTATAAAAACTATAGTATAGTAGATATTCGTATACTATAAAAATATAAGACATAAAAAAATAAAATTTTCTAGTTTTTTTCTAGTACATAGTATTAAACATATTATATACCTATGTAGTTTCAAGGGTTAGAACATTACATTAGAATAATTAAAATTAATACAAAGATTATTGTAATATTTACGAGATTATCCTAAATCTTTATTTAAAAAGTATTAAATAATATGGAATTGCGATTTGAAAATAACAAATTGAAATTAATTTTTCTCATTAATATTGTAAAGAAAAAAAATTATTTTATTTTAAAAGATTTCTCATCAAGAATAAATTTGGTATTCTTTTTATTTCAAATCGAATAAAATACAATAATTATGATTATTTATAATGCTACATTCAGTTTATTTTTATTAGTACATTTTTCAAAAGAAAATTTAAAAAATCTGCATATTAATTTCACTCTGTAGATCCATCTGTTTGTCTGATTACAAAATTTCTACACCGTTAAAGATAGAGCAATGAAATTTTAACAATAAATAAATCTTATTAAAAAAAAATATTGTTGTAAAACTTTTTTCATCAAAAATGTAGCGCCACCCATTATGGAACTACAGCACATCAAAGTTTAGAAAAATCCTATTTTCAAATTTGTATATTAACTCAGGTTCTACTTAACATTTTTTTCAATCTACAGAGCGCCATTTCTTTAGGTTTAGAAATCAATACCAAAATAATACAATTTTTTGCAATTTAGTATTTAAATGTACTGTTATGTATTTTCTTATCATATACCCAAAACACTTTTAAAATTTTGAAATTTTGAGAAAAGAAAAGTCTTTCAGAATTAATATATGATACCTCAGATAATTTTGATATAACACATCCATGTTTCATTTCTTAACTATCAATTATTTTGAAATCGCTCTGAATTGAATATTTTAAATTGGTGCTTGACATACTTTTCAAATACTAAATATTACCTCTTACACTTTCAAAATAATTGTATTGATATTTTACCTTAAATTTTAATGTCAGAAATGAAAATTTCCTCTTTTTTACCATCTGTACTTGTGCACTTGAACACCTGTTCAAATTTATCGTTAGTGAAACATAAGTAATAAAGTTCTAATATTGTTAACAGTTTATATTTACTAAACAGTTTTTCATAGTTATATAGGATTACGAAACTATACAGCTCTTCAAGTTCGAAAAAACTAAATGTGTTTTTTTTTCAATCTACAGACGTCAAACAACGCCTCGTTCACATCACCGCAACGCTTTTAGATAGATTCTTGAAATTATAACAAATCAAAGAATTCTAAAATCTGTTGGAATTATTTTGTACCACCTTTTACAGAGTTAAAGTTCTACTTACAAAAATTGAAAATTTGATATTTTTAAATAAGTGTAACTTAAGAATCTGTATAACATGTCTTACAGCTTAATTATATAAGGTTTTCTTACAATTAAAGTAATGACTTTTCACTTTTCATAATTTTTTCTTACATATAAAATTCTAAGAAAATTTACAAATTTTGGTGCAATCGCAATTATTCTAAACAGTTTTTATTGTCTTTCGGATGTGTGAATTTAAAAAAACTTTGGTTTTATATTCTGCCTTATCTTTTTTGTTTTCTTAACATTTTAACTTTAATAAATGTGTATTTTAACTAACGAAAATTCCACAAAGCTTTTTAATTTATTTAAAAAAAAAGTTGTAATTTACTTTTATTTGTGGAAATTTTCGTAGAATTATAATTTCATTTCATTTCATTTTTTATTTTTTTTACTTTTTTACTCCATTTTATTTGAAAATTGCATTTTCTTTATAAAATAAATATGAAATTTTTAGTAGTTTAAGTTTTTCTTTTCTTAATATTATATTTAATAAACATCAAAACTACTTTGTAGTTGTACACATTAAAAGAAAAAAAGAAAAATACATCAAAATAATGGCACAAATATAATTTCAAGATGATAATTTCATTTTCCAACCACTTCCTTAAGAATGGTTAAATTTTAGTAGATATTATATAATAAGATGTACATGAAAATATTTAACGAATATGTACTTTAATTCTTTTATTAAAATGTTATACCCTTCATTGATTCAAAACTGACAGAATATATTATGTAAGTATATACATTGTAATACATTGTATACATCTCTCTTATATTAAAAATATATATGTATATTTTTAATTTCAAAAATTAAATTTGTGGTTGGATTTTTTAAATTTTTTTTTTTTTATTAGCTGCAATAATATATCAGATATTAAGGACCAATTACACTAGAAGGAATTTTTCTTTTTTTTTCTATCCGATAGAAATAAAATGTAATGATTTTGACTGAAATTTTTTTAAAAAAATAATATTTCTAATAATAAAGAAAGAACAAAATTGTAAAAAATTTTTTTTTCTCTATTTTATATACATTTTTTTATGCTGTATCTTCGTAAAAATAGAAATACCCCTATATAGCTAGTTAGCAAAAAAAAAAAAATATCCATAATATTCTTTGCATAGTTCAAGAGAGAGCATTCACAAAAATGTTAAGTGGAACCTAACGATAAAGCTTCTTTTTTTTTTTTTTTTTTGAATTCAACAACAATGAAATAATATTTACAGTTCAACTGACCCACTCTAAGAAAATCTCTAAAAACTAAATAAATTTTTAGATACAGTATATAATTTATACACAAAAAAAAAATTTTGGCAACAGAATCACTGAAGATTTTTAAAGGAATAAATTAAGAAAGTATATTTGAATGATTAGTTTCACATCGGAAAATCACATTAGACTTATCGTAGGCACAATAACTTGGCTCTTAAGAACAGAAGAGAAAATCGTAAATAAAAAATACTAAAAAAGAATAAGATACAATATACTATTATACCTATTATATCTATTATATTAGTATAGATTATAGTCTAGTTAATGTATAAAAGTGATTAAAAGTGATCAAATGCGGCATACCTAATAGACTGCATATGTATAAAGAGACATTTTCGCACTTCTTTATTGCCATTTGTTGCAATGATTGACAAAAATAAATATAATCAATCTTTTCAATTCTTTTTATATTCTTATTCTTTATATATTCTTTATTTTATTTTATAAGCCTTTCCTTCTTTTCCAGCTAAAGCAGCCTGTCCTTTCCAGATGAAGCAGTCTTTTCTTTTCAGATGAAGTTGTACATATCGTCAAGGGGAATTCTTATGACGTCGTGTAGTATAGAAACTGACACTCCCTCGGTATTTACAACGTATTTTATACGCACTTATCCACTAGGTCACTGAGATCCCTATAATATATTATTAAAATATTATTTAATTATTATTAAAATAAGATTCAATCACAATCCTGTTTATCTTATACAAGGAAAACAAAATAACTTGTCATTTTAATATCTGCTTTCATTCTCATATACTAGTAACAACATTTTTTCTTTTTCCGAAAATAGATTTTTTAACTGAAGATGAATTCTGCAATACATTTTAAAAATATTTTTTGTTAACTTGGTTGTTAAAATGATGTAAAATAAATTGAGTTTTTACTATTCAACAGGATTTTCAAAAGAAGAAAATTTGTAACTTTTTAAATCAAAATATTGAAGAAAAAAAAATGATAAAAATAAGAATAAAACTTTTGAAATAACGTGTTAAAGAGAAGAAAATGCCAATTGAATTATAAAATAAAATGAAACTTAAAGAATAATGTTAAAAAAAAAAAAAAGAAAATTAAAGTTTATTTCTTCTTTCCATATTATACTTAGATGCACACAGCACATTGCAGAATGTGTTATATGCAAGTGCTTCAATTGTATAAAGAAATGTAATAAAAAGAAAAACAAAACAAGTTGAATATATTTTATTGCCTTTCTTTGTATTAGAAGTTTACAATTAAAAAAATATTAAAAAGTTTTTAAATCCTATATATCTTGTATATTATACTGGTATAGATATACATATATGGAAATATAATTACTACTTCATATTAAGATAACAAAGTTTTTTTTTTTTGGTAAAAGTTTAATTTCTAAAGAATGTTGATGAACGAACGAATTATCAGGACAGAAAATTAAAACATTAATCTTCGGCTATAGCTCATCTTAAATGAAACATGTTAATAAAAGGTCTTCCAACAAAAAAAAAAACGAACCTATCAACATAGAAATAATACGTTAGCAGATAAAAATTTGAAAATTATTCAAAAAAAAGCCAAAAAAATTTGTACATTTGAATAATGTCAAAATATTAAGTTCCGGAAGGTTTAATTTAGTTTTCTTCTAAAAATGTTTCTTATATATTCTTTGTATCAGATATATTCTTTGTATATTGCTTAGTACAAGCATCGGTTAATTCATCAATTTGATCATTCATTAACTGATTTAATCATCATTTGCTTGGATTAGTTTATTAATAAATAAAAAATAAGCTACTTATTAAACTACTAAATTATTGTTAATAAAGTTAAAAGGATGGAGAAAAAGCAATCTTTTATTGGTTATAAGCATGCAAGTTAAATTACAAAGCGAAATATTTATCATTCAAATTACGAATGTAAATCATGTTATCGTAAATTCTGCAACTTAGTGTTAATTTGTTAACGCTGGTATCAAAAAGAAGTTCAAACATTAAGTTAGTCTCTCTTAATATACGCGAGATAAACTCACATTCCCAGTAGAATCTGTATTTGTACTGTATAGAGTTTAAGATATTGAAAAGCTCGACAATCTCAAATTGTTTGGATTTATGCTATACCTCATTTGTTCGCAAATAAAAGGAAAGCTAATATCACTGTGAATAATCTGCGGAACGAATATGATATCAACTATTAAACGCCGTCAGTGGAGAAAGTTTGAGTTAGTCAAAGAAAACTAAATCTCATAAGGTGGAAGATGTATCGGATTAGCCCAAGTAAGTAAGATTGCGTAAAGCGAAAGGAAAAAAAAATTTGTTTCGAACTAATTCAATGCGTGAAATATCTATATCATGATATCGAAATCTGATATCATTACAGATTTTGAATATTTTAGAGTAGGTTTTACAAAAATAATAAAATGAGGTTTCATGATCAGATAGGGATCTGATAGGGATCAGACAACTCTGTCGAATTCTTTCTTAATAGTATATGTAAGTTCCTCTTAAGCACACGGAAGTCAGAAAATTATGGTGTTTTATATTATTTTCTTTAAAATTATGTTAATTACCATAATCTTAGAAAATTCAGGTGTTTTATAATTCTATTACTCTATTCTATTATTAATTAATTTTTACTTCATAAAACTTATGAAATGCTGGTTTTTGAGACACGAAAAAAAAAGTTTATTGTATCAAATAAGATATATACGATATTCAAAAAATAAAATTTAATTAATCTTTTCTGTTAATTTAAAAAATAAAATGCTTTTTATACCCTACACTTAAAGTATAGGGTATATTAACTTTAGCATGGTGTTTGTAAACATCAAAACGAAGCGAGTTAGATATGGACATGTATATATATTCTGAATGAGGATCACCTCATGAGTCGATTTAGCGATGTCTGTCCGTCCGTCCGTTCGCACGACAGCTCAAAAAATAATGATGCTATCTTGTTGAAATTTATACTGTAGGTTAACAATCACTAAAGTAGGCGGGGATTACGAAATGGGCGAAATCGGACCATGGGTTCGGGTACCTCCCATACAACTCCCAAAATCGAATACGCATATCTTCGAAATCGAAAATAATAAAGATAGAAACTTAAAATGTTGTACGAGGGTGTGTTTTCCTGAATCTCTGATATCCCTAAAATTTGAGATGAATTGGAGTGATTGTTCGGGTACCTCCCACACAACTCCCAAAACCGAACAAGCATATATTCGAAATTAATAAATACAAAAACTTGAAATTTGATATAATTTCATAGTGATAGTGTTCTACCATGTTCTGATGATGTCTCTAAAATTTGAGATGAATTGGGGTGGTGGTTCTGGTGCTTTCACACACTTTCCAAGACCTAACAAACATATCTTCGAATTTAATAAAGAAAGAAACAGGAAATTTTGTGCAAAGGTTGTAAAGGCATTTATTTTTTTAGCTTATATTAAATACCTAACTAAAATAACTTATGGATTTTTAATTTAATTTGAATGTTTTAGGTGTAGGGTATAAATAAGTCGGTTGCATCGACTTACTGTTACATTTACTTGTTTTTAACTTTTTTTAATCATCCAAAAAATATATATTTCTTATTCTTTATCTATGAAATCTTTAAATCTAAAATATTTTATTTAAATGTGTTACAAAACTGCATAAGCTATAAACAAAACTAAAATAAAATATTTTGTATCAACCTTGAGTACATAAAAATACTATATATTTATCAGATATAAAATAATAATTCTGTTTTTTTTTGTTGTTTAAATTTTGCATAAATTTAAAAATAAGAAGAAAAAAATTAAATGAAAACTTGCAATTTATCTTCATAATAAATAAAAAAAAGCAAAAAACCTTTGACTTATAACTTCTTCGTTTTGTTATTCTTTAACTTCAATTTTATTTTCAGTATTTATTTTATTTTTTTTTTTTTTTATTTTTCGGTACCACAAAACAACTTTTTAAAACATCTAACAAACATTGTAACCATATCTAAAACGTGCATTGAATTCTGGTCTTAAATAAAAATCCAGAACAGAATCTTGAAAGAAAACCAAAAAAAAAAACTTTTTCACAAAATATTTTCTTCTGACTCATCATGATAAATTTTCTTCATTTATTTTTAGTGATTATTTTCATATATAACGAATGTGAAGTTTACTAAATGGCGGAAAAAGAAAAAGAAATGTTGGTTTGATACCAACAAAAAAAAACCAAAATTAAAATAAAATAAATTTTAATAACAAAATTCAGTGGACCGCCAAAAACAATACACTTTCATGAAGAAATTTTCCTTTTAAGACAACTTTTGCCAAATTAAATGAGAACTAAAAAAAAACAAAAAAAATTTAAAATAATAAGGAAAGAAGGAAAAGGAAGATAAAACAAATGATGATTATTTTCTGTGATTTATTAACCACCATCATATTAAAATAAAAAGACTATGTGACTGTTCGTGTCATATTCAACTATAAAACTAAACAGAATGTGCATTTTACAGATATTTTTTTCATGTATAAATATTTTTATTTTGTATATAATATGATGATTATAAAAGATAGTTTGTTTTTGTGGTGTACTTATTACTTATGTACTTACTTTTAAAAACAGTTCATTTGTTATTATTTTTTGTTAAATTATTCTTAATGTTATAATTTTTTTTTTTTTTTTGTTTATTTTTTTGTGATTATAATGATGGTTACAGTAAAGTTTTAAAAATGTTTGTACAATTTTCGAATACTGTTTATTCTATTCGATGGTTAGTATTTTTTTTTTGGTTTTTGCGAGGGTAGGTGGGAATCATCGACAGGAGCTATAGAAGAGTGAAAGCACGAGTCCTGTATGAGTATGTGGAACTGTAACCCACTAAACACCACGTCTACTATACCTGTAGAGATAATTTAAAGTTGAGACAAGCTTTAAAAATTTAAATATTTAAGTAAAGTACAGCTTAATTTAAGAAAAATGGATACATTGTGGTAATTTGGGTTATACTGAGCTGGTGGGTCATTCTAGATGGTTCTGATGAACAAATAATTTTAAAAAATTTTAAGCAAAAAATCATATTTACCAATCGCAAAATCTCCTTTTACAGTAGTATTTTGATTAGCAATTTAATTTTGTAGCCTTATAGGAGACGAATGTTCCAGAATTAAACCAACATTTCTTTAATACATTCTTATGTTCGTCTTTCAACAGAACTCCCTGAATTGTTTTAAATTTGTGCCCGGATAAGATTCGGACAGTTCTAGAATTAGACGAACTGATCTGCAATATGTATTTAAAGGAACAATTGTTAACCTCTAATCAATTTTAACACTTAAATATACCAAATTTTTTTAAAAATATTGAGGTGTCTTTAGCATTGGGCACCAGTGTAACGTTGTTTCTTTTAGAACTTGACAATAAGAAACTGTTATTTTAATCCCATTATATTAAAACTTTATAATAATAACAAACATGGGAGTAATAAATTTTGAGTCACTCTCTGTTGAATAAAGCGAAAGTATAATAATTTCAGTTTATTTTTAAATAATTAAAAAATTTGTTTGTTTGTTTCTATGTTTTAAATTACCTTTTTTTGTGAATATTTCCTTTTTTAAAGGGTTTTTTTTTACAATAATTCATTTCTTTTTTGCACATTTACAATTTGTTCAAAAACTTTCAAAATTTCTTCTGTTGCCAATTCATAAATGGATGTATGACGACTACATCAAGAGTTGATACGACAAAGTTTATGTATTTATTTTTAAATTTTTATATTACCATATTAAATTTTTTTGGTTTTGCCTCTAAAATTTAAATAAATTTTTCCTTATTTCTGTTTTTTTTTTTTTTTTGATATTGACTATAACATTTAATTTTATTATAGTTAAAAACAAGAGAAAATATAACTAAAATAATTTTATTTTTTTCACTCACATTTTTATTTTAGCAGAAAATATCTTATATAAATTCAACTTTCAGAATGTAACTACATAAAAAGCACCACAGAAGAATATAAACTTAATGTTATAAGAATCTCTAAAGAGGATATTATTTTTAAGGAATCATTTTAAAATACAAAAAACAAACAAATGTTATTAAACGTTTTTTTTTTTTTTTTGTTTTCTTATATTTTTACTAAGATGGGTACAGTCTATACAATTCATTTATATTTTTGTATATACTGACGTATACTTAGGATATCTTTTTAATTAATTTCCTTATCTTTGTTCTCGTGAGTGTATGTAAATAAATAATAACTGTTGAAACAAAGTAAGTTTATGTAGATCATAACAATATTCATTCCCTTCTCTTCACTTTATTTATTATCAATGAAGTTTATTATACATTCTGTTAAAATTTAAATAGCTAGGCATTTTATTTTTTTTGTTTTTAGAGGTTCTTTAATTTTATCAAAAGACAATATAGCTGTAATATTATATATTTTTATTTTGTTAAATTTTTATTACTTTAACAGACTTAAATAAGGTTGACTTAAAAATTGACTAAGAAAGGTTTGCTTGTCTTACAATAATTAAAATTAATATCAGTTTAACTTATATTAAGTTAAAATTGGAAAGTGCAAGAGAGATTTGTTAAGAAAAATTATTTTAATTTTTTACTTCTATTTGACTTTCTATTTGAAAAAAAAATTATTATCTAATATCTATTCAGGAGTTAAGTCCGCACTTCTTCGGCAAATAAGCTACTTTAGTTTAATTACTCGGCCATTGGTATTAGTATTACAAATCACATAGGATATTGCAATATTACAAAACCATCGGCTATTAAGGCAATTATAGTTCAAATACTATTATTGAATTATACACCAATATTATTTATTTATTTATTTTTATTAATATTACAAACCACGTAGAATATTGCCATATTACAAAACCATCGGCTACTGAGGTCATTATAGGTGGAATACTATTATTAAATTATACACTAATATTATTTATTTTGTTTATATTATATATTTTATATTTACGCTATATTTGGTAGCAAAGGGGATTTGTTTTCAATTACTAAAACTTGCTACCTGTGCAGGATTTGAACCCACACTCTCTCGGTTAATAAGTCATGTGTTTAACCACTAGGCCACTGATGCCCCTTTGTTCAATTTATTTACAATGACATGAAAATTAAGTGACTTGCATACTTTTAGGCAATTAAAATCTAGAATTAAATTATTTGACAGAATTAAACAATACTATCAAAAGGATTATGTACTTATTAATAAGTAAAACAAAATAATAATTTGATGATACTGAGATTTCAATAACGATAATAATTCAGTTTTTATTTTCTTTTCTTTAAAATGAAGGTAATAAATCAAAAAAAAAAAAAAAAATTACAAAAAATTTCTTTAAAATGTTATAGAAAAAGCTTTAAAATTAAAGGATTTTATTATAATAAAAAAAAAAAAAAGCAACCTTTTAAATAATCAAAAAAAAACAAAATTCTAATTTTATTTTTATATTTAAGATTGTTAAAATAATATGCCTTTATATATTATATATTTTTATTTAAAGTAACTTTTATTTTAACAATAATATTTTTATTTTGTTCCTATATTAATTTGAATTGAATTGATTTTATCGTATAATCGACAATTGAAAATTTGATTTTATTACCACCAGATTTGAAAAAAATTTTTATGACTTTTCAGCATCAAAAACAAATTTAAATCGTGATTTTATTTTGATTTAAAACCAAAACAAAATTCCCCTCTATATACTTAATAATAAATTTTAAAATAAAAAAATTTGTTACAAAAATTGAAAAGGACTAAAAATTTACCTTGAACTCCTAGAATAGTACTTAAAGAATCTTATATTAAAATTCAAACAATATTTAAGTCATTTGAAAAATAATAAAAAAAAAAATAGGCAGAACTGAAATTTACATTCCACAACAAAAGTAATAAAATATTTTATGAACTCGAAATATCTTATTCTTTTTAAATATAACCATTCGATTTTAGTTCAACGACTTGAAACAGTAAATTTTTATTTATTTTGTTAACTTTAAAATTTTTAAATTATAGTAAAAAATGTATTTTGTATTTTTACTTTTTTTAAATTAATAGAATTTAAATCAGTATAAATGAACACATAAAATCATCATTCTAAAACTTTATTATATACAATTTAGGAGTTAACCTTAAAAATAAATGAGTTAAATTGTACAAAATTTTTAAGAAATCAAAAAATTAACAAGAAAAATATTTCTATTAGATGAATAATTTTCATATTACTTCCTTATATTAAAAAATGAACACTTTTCTAAACTAAATTCAATTAGAATGTGATTTATTTTCAAAATAAAATGAAATTTCATTTAGAGAACAATGATTTGATAAATAATTTTTATAAAAACTTCTGTATTAATTGTCTGTAGATCGTAATTTTTTTAGTGCCAAGCTATCAAGTGTGAACACATTCTTATCTAAAACGATAAATTTGTAAAAAAAAAAAATACTTAGTTTGTCCTTATTATTTTGTAATGTCTTTCAATTCTTACCTAAAATACTGAGGGTGTTTAAACCTTTAACATACTTAAAGAAATTGTAGTATTAACTTAAAAAGTTATTCTTTTAAAATCCATTTACTTTAACAAAATTTATTTTAAACTCATTTAGAAAACTAAAAAAAAAAAAAACAAATACATATAAAAATCATATTTCGCAAATATACCTACTCCTTGTCACCCCTTTCTGGTATTGTAGCTATTATATACCACTAAAAACTGTATAAAATATTCTATAAAGTATAAGTGTAAATAACTAAAGAGATATCAGTAATACCTTTAGACATATGTTTTACTAATAGTGAAGTATTTAAGAAGAAAAGTATTATTTTTTTTTCCATTTTTTGTTTTTCCTTTTAAGTATAGTTATGGCAGATTTATTCAACTAATTTTCAAGATGTTACATTATTCTTGACTTTTTTTTTCTATATCTTCATTTTTTTTTTTTTTTTTATTTTTCTACTGTTTATTTGAATTTTTAATGTATTTTATATATACATATATTATAAATACATAATATAATGTAAACTATATATATATATACACTATTCAATACATAAATGTTGTTGTATATGATGTACTCAACAGTGAAAATATTAAAAAAAAAAAAAAAAAACAAATAAAACCATAAAAAAAAAATTTAATCCTTGGAAAAGTATGTTAATACCTCAGATCTTATATATAAGAGTTTTTATTTTTATGTGAATATTTTTAAACATTATTTTGAAAAAGAAAAAAAATAATATTTTCTTGTTATTTCTTCTTTTTTTTTTTTTTGTGTTCTACATTTAAGAATTTTTTTTATATATGTACGTTTGATCAATGAAGTAATTCAAAGACATTTATATAAATTTTAATAACTTACAGAAACTAAGGTTAATTTTCGAAAGGTTAATTTACTATCTACTAGCTAAAAATAAAGTTGTGAACTTACGATTTATATTTTATTAATTGACTTAGAAAAGGAAGCTAAAAGTATAAAGACAAAAAACTAAAATATAATTTTAAAAACTGAAAAATAATTGAACAAAATAAAACATTTAATAACGTGGATCTTTGTCATGTAAAAGTCATGTTTTATTATTACATTATGTAATAACTTAATTTAAAAAAAAAAAAGGAGAAAATTAAATAAAATTCGTGTAAAGAAGAGAAATCGAGGACTAATAATTCTTTTCGGACAAAAAAACATTTTGGTTGAAAAATTTTAGAGTACTCTGACCTAAAATTAAATAATCATTGAGAAAAAATCTATTTGAAATTTTAAAATTTCATATTTTTATTTTTATATAAATTTAATGTATTTTTTCATTGGAAAATATTTATAGATTAAAATATTGTAGGAAAACATATGCAAGTTACATTACATATTTAAAAAAAAATCTATGAAGAAAAATAAGTAAATGTTATTTAAATTTTATATAGTATATGAATATTTTTTATCATAAGACTAGAATGCATGTATTTCAATTTATTTTTATTTGACACAAAGTTTAAAATTTATACATCTTTCTATATGACTGTTTGACTATCAATTTTTCTGTCCGGCTTCCCCTTAATTATCTGAATTTTAAAATTATATGGCTTTAATTTTCGTTGTCAAAAATTATTGTAATTACATTTTCAATAAAGTTTCAACAAAATTTATGAGCAGTATAGTCATCTACTTAATATGAATTGAACTAGAATTGTTTTACAAAATAATTTATAAGATAAATAATGTATTGGAAAAATCCAAAATGATTGAATACTTATATATGAAAGAATCTCTAATATCTCAAAAACCGATAGAAATAGACATCTTCTTCCTCCTATAAAATTTTTAATTTGTTTAGTTTCGACATACTTTGTAAACTTTATATCTTGCTCTATGTAAAACTTATCTTGGGACATCACTCTGTATGTTAACTACTCTACAATCATCGATGGATGTAGGGAATTTATAAACTTACCGTACTCCAATAAATTTAAATGTCTTGTTAGAATTTTTTTTATTTTTATGGAAATTGGAATTGAATTCATAAAGTTTATATGGAATTTTCTCAAAAACGATAAAATATATGATACAAACTGTAATAAGACAAGTTAAAATCAAGAACTTGAAATATTTAAAAACGAAATAAAATGTGCACATTAATAACGGTTTTTTATGAAAAAATCTATTAAGATAATGAGAATTTTTTTTTTTTTAGACATTTATATATGAAAGCTGATAATCTTAATATTTAAAATATCTTAAATCAAATTCGTATATTATACACAAAAAAGATTTGATTTTCTTTTTTTAAAAATATATGCGAAAAACTTTAGAAATACCATTATCTAGAAAACTATTAGAAATAGACATTAGATTTTTTGTTTCGACATTTCCTATCACATCCTACTCTATGTAAAATTGATCGTGGTCACTCTATATTTAATTTAATTCTTACATACTTATGTGAACATTATTTTATGACAATATTTTCTATTTTAAAATAAACTCATGTTTCTTTTTTCAATATTAATAATTAATTATATTTAAAGTCATTTAAATGTAAAAGTGATCGCCTAAAAGTATACATTTTATTTTAATTGTCTAATTAAGTTCATTTTGATTAACAATAAATTTAAAACATATTCATATACAATGTGTATTTTTTTCATTTTTGTACATTTACAATACAAAACATAAATTTTGAAAAAATCCCTAAGGATTAATATAATATATATATGAAAACAATATAGTAATAAATTAAATAATACTCTATTTCCACAATAATATAAAATTTTAATTATTATTGTCATATTTCCTAAGGGAATATTTTCTTAAAAAATAAAATCCAATTTATTGGCATAATAATAATCATATAAGTTTTAACAATTAATAAAATTATAAAACTTATATATATTGAATTAAATTAAATAAATTTCGTAAATAAAGTTAATAATTAAATAAAATAAATAAAATAAAAAATTAAAATATGTAAGAGCAATTAATAAAAATGTATATATAATATGCATATATGAATTTTTCTTTTAACTAAATTTTTTTTCAGCATCATGAAGTTTCTAAAAATACACAATTAATACACTATATGACAAATACTGATATGTCCTAAAAGAAGAAGAAATATAAAATCAAATTACATACTATTTTAACCTTCGTTAATCATTATCGATTATCATTAACCTTCGACCATATTTCTCTATTCTAATCCATTTCATTCCTAAAATATATATTTTCATATAAAGTAAAATATAATTATATGCAATTATATATAAAATTCAAGGACTAAAACATAATGTTTTTATATGCATAATATTATTAGAACTTCATATTATATATACTATTAGATTTTATAAGGATATTTTTATTTTCAATATATTCTGTCAGTATGTGAAGTCATAAGATTCAGGGTACTACTGCATATGGGTCCATATGGGTCGAAATCTCGTTTTTCCAAATACCGTAAATCGAAATCTCGCCAAATCAAAATCCCGTCAATTAAATGTCGAAACTTTAATTGTCGGGATTTTGATATGGCGGGCTAATGTTGTAGAAATAATAGGCATATTTTTTTAAAATTTTTTTGTAAATGTGCTAAAAAGAGTTTAGTAGACAAGATCTTTGTTTTTTAAATTATACTCAAAATAAGTAGGTATAGGCGGGAATTAATTTCATTTTGTTAAATTATTAATATTTTAACAGAATTTTAGTAAGGATTGGTGAAGATTTAGATCGTTTTCGAATATATAGGACTAGCACTTGACACTAGACATTTCACACTCTTTTGTTACATGATTTACTCTTTTAGGGCGAACATTTAGTGTAGTCGAGAGTACACTAAAAGATTAACAGATAATCAAGTGCGATCAGACAATTTAAGTGCACTATTTTCGAATGCACTAAAAAATTCTCGGACAATTTGTAATTTAACATATTGAATTCCTTTATTTTCATGTTTAAAATATATTTTAAGAGAAGAATCAAAATATTCATTAATAAATTTTACTACATTATATTCATTAATAATATAAAAAAATTATTGTATTTTATGTCTCAAATACACAAAAAAAAAAACATAGTTTAATTAAATTTTAATATACTTATTATCTGCACATTTACTGTAATATTTTGAATTTAGAAAATTTATAACCAGAGTAAAAAAAATCCGCGATTGGATTTAATGAACAGTATTAAATTTTTGTTATCTCAAAGAATGTTCTTACTACACCCTAAAGTTACACCCGTTTCAAACCCATGAAATATGAAATAATGTTTATCATTAAGAAAAATAAAGAAAATATAGAAAATAAAATGAATACTGTATTGTTTATAAGTAAATGCAATGTTTTAATCAGCAAATTTTAAATAAAGAAATCAAAGTTACAAAGAAGTGATTAAAATAATAAAATACAACATGCAAGATATGTACATATTAAAATACATAATGCATTAATCAGTAGAGTCAGCGAAGATTTCTAACTTAAAGAGATATAAAATTTCATAGAAGGAATGAAACAAATGGCAGAATGATTCATTAAAAATAAGTGATAAGTAAGTAGTTTTCTGTGACTGGCTAATTAAAAATAACTGAATGACTTATTAAAAATAAGTCATAAGTTAAGTAAAAATAAGTTTTACAAGAATGCCGCTTCTACAAAAAACTTTCCTTAAAAATGTATATTTTACAAGTACACAAATAAAAATAATACAAAATAACATATTAAATAAAGCCATTCCACAAAAAATTTTAAAATTTCTCTTATCAAAAATGTTAATCATATTTCATATGGCGAAAGTGGATGGCTGAACTTAAAGTTCTTTGTTGATAAAATATATACATAGGTACATACATACATATATATGTAATACATATGTATGTAATATGTAAAATTATTAGTAGGGTTGTTAAGGTTCGATACAAAATATTCAAAATCGGGTTTCAATAATTTTTAGGGGATGAAAAAGGTGCAAAGTTATTTTTTTGGGAAAGAACTTTTGATATAGGATAGCCATACATACATATATGTATATCTTTTCATAAAGTGTACACTACCCAATTCAAACTGAAATTAAAAACAGTAAAAGTTAAAGCACTTTCTAAATAAAATATGTATCCTATGTATGTATGGATATTGATAAAAATATTGACAATAATTGTTAGCTATGGTTAAATTCATAAAAACAAATGAATATAAGAGAAATTCAAATTACATACATATTAATTATGCTATGAAACTATGAAAATAATATATTTAAATAATATTTCATAGATTCTCTAGTCTGATTTTGAAAATTTATGGAAAATAATCAAAATAAAAAGTCCAAAAGCAAAAGACTTTGAATGTTGAATGTTGATATTTAATTTTCTAAAAATTCATTAATTATTATCAAAACTAAAATTCTATACATACTATAAATAATTATTTATAATTATTTCATTTAAAAGCTTTACAATTTATTTAATATGTATAAACAAACTGTTAGCTGTTATAAAATAAAATTTAAATTTAAATTTGATAATTTGTGTAAAGTTCTATAGTTCTTATATTATGTAAAAGTTAAAGCATGCTTGAGAATAAAAAATATTATTTTATATAGCTTAATATTATTTTAAAATTTTTCCATAAGATGTCACTATTTAAAGTTTGTTTTGGTTCTTATTTTGATTATGAGTGATTTGCGTAGTATGATGAAGAAAATGAAATGTCAAATTAATAGATAATTAAAAGGCAACGTAAAAAAAACTAAAACAAAAGAAATTATTCATAAAGTGCTTTATTTTTTAAACAAAAGAATAGAGAAATAATAAGACTTACATTAATTGATTTGCTTTTATTCATATAACAAAAAAATGTTGACTGAAGAATATTTAGATTTTTTAGAAAAAATTAATACGAACATTCGCGAATCGGTTTATTTTGCTGCCAAAGATGGTCATCCACTAAGATTACTAACAATTCTGAATGGCATTGAAGATAATAAAATAAAAAATTTTTTAATTAATCAACTTTATGAAGAAGATGACGGTCAAATTTTTACACCATTAGTAGTAGCAGCAACGTTTGGAAAATATTTTCTTGTTAAATCACTTTTATCTAACTATAAAGTTGATTTGGAAAGAGAATGTACAGTAAAATTCGATGGCCATAAGGTATCTGGTGTAACTGCATTATGGTGCGCTGCAGGTGCAGGACATATCAATATTGTTAAATTATTAATATTACATGGTGCCAATGTTAATCATAAAACGGAATCTCAATCAACACCATTAAGAATATCATGTTTTGTAGGAAGATTAGATATTGTTAGGTATTTAGTTAAGCATGGTGCTAATGTAAACAGTACAAATACTTATAATAATACATGTTTGATGATATCAGCTTATAAAGGTTATTCAGATATTGTAGAGTTTTTATTAATCTCTGATGGAAATCCAAATTTACAAGCATTATGTGGTGCAACAGCTTTACATTATGCAGCTGAATGTGGTCATACACATGTTTGTCGAATACTATTAGACTATGGAGCAGAATTACTACCAAATGAGCATGGTTTAAGTGCTGCATTGACTGCAGCTGATCGAACACACGAAGAAGTTGTAAATATGTTTTGTGAACGACCCGATTTATTGACACAAGAACAGAAAATCGATGTATTCGAATTGATGGGTGCTTCATTTGCAAATGATAAGGACAACTATAGTATAGCAAAATCACATCAATATCTAAGTGTAGGAATGCAATTAAGGTATGAAAATCCAGATAATATAATAAAAAAGAAATGGACTAAACCAATACCAGCATATGATGATTGGATTGAAAGTCAAACTCCACAAGAATTACAAGCAATTAGGCTAAATCATAACTCAATACATATGGAATCTCTTACAATTCGAGAAAGAATTTTGAGTAAAAAATTTCCAGAACTTCCTCAAGCAATAATATTTCGTGGTGCCATATATGCTGATCAAAGAATTTTTGATAAATGTGAAAGATTATGGCTTTATGCTTTGCAACTTCGCAGAACTAATAAGATATCTATTGAAAGAGATTTATTACGATTCGCTCAACTTTATTCACAAATATTACATTTAAGTTTGGAATTTAATTTTACTCATATTCTAGATCTAGTTGATGCAAATATTGATGAATTGGAACAAAATCGTAAAAAAATATCAAATCCTGGACCAAAAGATGATCCAATAATAATTGCTGATGAATATGAACAAAACGTGATTACTGCCTTATATCTAATGACAATTGTAACAAAGACTTTAAAAACAAAATCTCAAATATTTAAATTAGAAGATCTAAATACATTATACACATTAATATTAAAAATAAATAAAATTAATCCAAAATTAAGAGATGGGCAATCGTTATTACACTTGGCTGTGAATGGTTTAACACCAGTTGATGATTTTCATACAAGTGATGTTTGCCGTTTTCCGTCATTGGATACTGTTAAATTACTTTTACATTGTGGAGCATCTATTTTAACTGTTGACTGTGATAAAAATACACCATTACATACTTTGGTTCTAACATTACAAACATTATATGCTGATATAAATGAAGAAATAACAGAAATTGTGGAAAAAATTGTTAAAATATTTTATCAAGCTGGTTTGCATTTTGATGCAGTTAATAAAAATGGTTTAATCGCAACTGAAATTACTCAATTTAAATCAATTGAACGTTTATTGAAACAATATGAAATGCAACAAATTTCATTAAAATGTTTAGCAAGTAGATGTATTGTAAGTCATGGCTTAAAATATAAAGGTTCAATACCAGTTCATTTAGAAAGTTACGTAAAAATGCATTGTTCTGAAAAGCTTTAATTAATTTTTTATTTGTAACACATTTTTATTATTTTTTTTATTATTATTTATTAATCATGAGAACATCAAAAACATTAAAAAATTTATTTTACCAAAGGTATTTATGGTTATTTCTTTATTTTTAAATAAATATATTTAATTATATTTAATTTTTACATTTTTGTACATATTATAATATTAAAACAATCATTTATCTGTAAATAAAGGAAAATACATAAAATAAAAATCCCATCTGCTTTTTGTAGGTGTGGAATGAAAATTTGTTTTTCTTTTTTTTTATTTAAAATTAAATAAAAGAAAATACATAGAAGGAAAATTATTTAAAAATAATAATATGACGCAGTAATATTAAATATATTATATTATAAGTAAATTATATATGCGTAGTAATTAATTACAATATACATTTTTTATAGAAAATTTTATATAAAATAATTTTCTATAAATAGTCGTTTGATTCATTTTTCATTTTCTAAAAAAAAAAATTACTTTTTTAAAATACAAAAATTTGTTTAAAATATCTGAAAATAGATGGCAATAAGCTGTCAATTGAAAATTGTCTTCTGAACATTTCTCTACACTTTTGAAGTTGTATATAAAAAAAAATTTTACAAAACCTCTGACATTTGAATTTTAATTTTTTCATAAATAGTATAGTATATATAATAGTATGATATGATAATAAATAGACAATAGTGCAAGTAGTTCTTATTTAAAATTACAAATTTGTAAAAAAATAATACTTTTGAAAAAAAGTGTTCTTGTAATATAAAAACAATTAAGAAAATTTGTGCAATATATCAAAAGAATTTAAAAAATAATTTTAATTTAGGTTTTTTATTATAAAAAGAAGAATAAAGAAAATTTTATTAGTAGAGTTAAAAAAATGTCTGCCGATGATGAAGAAAATGAAGAAATGGAATACGATATGGAATATGAAGATTACTATAATTCAGGTAATTTGCATAATAATTTGTTTACATAGAAGAAATTTTAAAAAGATTTTTTTACGTAATAAATCTCAAGGCTCTTCCGCAAAGTTTTAGTTTTTTTTTTCGTTCGAAGTTTGTTAAAACAAAGAAAATAATAGTAAAAAAAAAAATCTCACTAGGAGATGTAAACGCATGCTAACGTAAGTAGTAAAATATAAGTAGGCATGTATAATTAAAAATGAACTTCTTTTCCATCCCACTAATATTAACCTTTAATAATAAGAAAAAAGAATATTTTAACAAAAAAAAAAAAAATTTTATCACAGGTCAGAAATTATCCAATTTTATTTTTTCTTTTTGGACAATTTCTTTTGTCTTTTTTAATAACAGCTGATTATGAATCATATAATCGATGTATGATATGAAATTTACAAATAAAAAATAAATTACAAATCTTTTAATTTTACGTAATTCTTAATTACATAGTTAATTCTTAATTTGATTAATTTTATGTATTTCTTAATAACATAGTTAATTGAATTGTATCACTTAATTTACTTGACAAAAGAAATTATGATCAAAATATACAATTTTTTTTTTTTTTTAATAAAATTACAAATTTATAATTCGCAATTTCAATTTCCAATAAAGTATATGTAAAAAAATACAATAATTAAAAATATATAACACATAAATCCTTAACCATGAATTATCTTGAATTATATGTATAGGTTGGTGTAGATTTAATAATTAATTGTGGGTGTTTAGGCGACCTTTACAAGTTTATTGCCATTGCTTTTACCCAAATATAATTTTTTATTCATATGTTAAGTCGATGTCCTTGAAAATTACATATACATATCATAATATTAAATAAATAGTCTGTTACGATTGACACTTTATTAAATTAACAAAATAAAATAATTTACTTATGTATTAAAAAGAAGCTGGTGAATAATCAATTCTCAATTTCTTAAGTCTTTTTTTTTTTTTTTTTTTTGAGTTTTATAACATATAAATGATAAGTTTTTCAAAAGCAAATGAACTTTAAAAGGTAATCAGATGTTATTAATCTGGTTTTATAAATTATAAAATTAATAAAAGTAAAAAATTAAAAAACAAGAACTATACAATGTACCTATGTAGAAAATTTATATAATAGTAGGAAATAATAAATAGCGGAAAGTTTATACTGGTTTAAATATTCCCACAGATTTTAAATTGTGTCATAATAATAATAATGCAAGTAAATTTCCTAAAACAATTGCAGTCGGTTTATTGTGTAATCATTTATTTTATTTCCATAAATATGCCAGTGGTATTTTACGTCAATTCTTAAAAATATTTAATTTTTGAATTTTTCCTTTTTTTTTTTTTTTTTTTTTTTTTTTTGTAGGAGAAGATTGTGACATCGAACAAATAGATCCTAAAAAGACCGATCCAGAATATTTTGAGTTTGAGTGTTTAAATGTAGAAGAAGTTGAAAAATTATTAAATGAATCTGTTGAAAAACTTAGCACAATTTTACAAATTACGCCATCCTTAGCCAAAGTTCTTTGTCATGAACATAAATGGAATATTCAAAATATCATCGAAAAATATCGTGAAAATGCTTCAAATTTATTAATAAATGCACGTATTAAACCTCCATTAAATCCATCAGCATCAACAGCAATAATACCTGCACCAATACCATCAACTTCTCAAGGTAGTGCTGCTTTACATTTAGTTACAACATCAGCAAATGTTTTTACAGCACCATCGACATCACGTCGTAGTGCAAGTTTTTTATGTCCGGTGTGTGCAAATACCCAATGTATGGAACGTTTTCATAGTTTAGTTTGTGGTCATTCATTTTGTAAAGATTGTTGGACAATGCATTTTGAAACCCAAATTTTTCAAGGTATTTCAACTCAAATTGGATGTATGGCACCAATGTGCAATGTTCGTGTTCCCGAAGATTTTGTTTTAAATTTAGTTCAACGGCCAATTTTACGTGAAAAATGGCAAAAATTTGCATTTCAAGATTATTGTAAATCACATCCAGAATTACGTTATTGTCCAGGTCCTAATTGTCAAATTATAATACGTAGTCAAGATATACAACCTAAGAGGGCTATATGTAAATCATGTAAAACATCTTTTTGTTTTAAATGCAGTACTGATTATCATGCACCAACAGATTGTCAAGTTATTAGAAAATGGTTGACAAAATGTGCTGATGATAGTGAAACAGCTAATTATATTAGTGCCAACACCAAAGACTGTCCAAAGTGTCATATATGTATTGAAAAAAATGGTGGTTGTAATCATATGCAATGTTTTCATTGCAAACATGATTTTTGTTGGATGTGTTTAGGTGATTGGAAATCACATGGTTCTGAATATTATGAATGCTCAAGGTATCGTGATAATCCAAACATTGCTAATGAGTCAGTTCATGCTCAAGCTCGTGAGGCTTTAAAAAAATATTTACATTATTATGAACGTTGGGAAAATCATTCAAAATCATTGCAATTAGAACAGCAAACGCTTGATAGATTAAAAGCTAGAGTTAATGAAAAAGTTATGAAAGGCTGGGGTACATGGATTGATTGGCAATATTTATTTAATGCAGCTGGATTGTTAGCTAAATGTAGGTATACATTACAGTATACATATCCATATGCATATTTTATGGAAGCAGGAAGTAGAAAAGATTTATTTGAGTATCAACAGGTATATATATACATAATTGTGCAATCTTCGGTAGAAAACTTCGGTATTTTTTTAATTATTTTTAATTTTAGGCTCAATTAGAAGCTGAAATAGAAAATTTATCATGGAAAATTGAAAGAGCTGAAACAACTGATCTTGGCGATTTAGAAAATCAAATGGATATCGCTGAAAAACGTAGGACAACACTACTAAAAGATTTCTTCCCAATTGTAGGCAGCATTTCGTAATATAAAAATTATTAATTTAAATAATGAAAATTGCAATCTAAAGATAACGCTATTCTCCTATCAAAAATGATAAAACAAAACATAAAACATGCAAAAACACTTCTCATTTCATAAACAAAAATATATATCAGTATAGCAAATCATTGTCTTAAATTTATTCGACAAATTAAATTATTTTATTGAATATAAATAATCATTTATTAAAAATTTTGAATGAGTTAAGCCAGAAAAAAATTGATTTTTATGTTGTAAAGCGCTGGTCCTTGTTAATGTTTCTTTAAAATGTACCATTTTTTTTTTTAAATTTGTTATTTTAAAAAAATATACTTGCTCTCATTTTATTTTATAAATGTCTGCATTTATTTGTAAAAAGTGAATTATGATCTTATTTATAATACAATGTATTAAAAAAAAGTCAATGGAAAAATATATTGTATGTGCGTAATTTAAAAATAATAAGAATTAATTTAAGAATTTTAATTTTTAAATAATTTTTTCCCAAAAATATTTTAGTTTTTAAAATGATCTGATTAGTTTTTAGATTTTATGTTAAAGAAATAAATAAAAATGAATTTAAATAAAAAAAATTTATTATTAAGCTTTAGAAATAAAAAGATTATTTATACAAAAATAAAATATGACAAAATTTAAAACAAAAATTTATTTATATGGTACTTAAATTTACTTAAATTATTTGAATAGATTTACAAAACTTGGAATTTGATTGAAAATATAGAACTAAAGAATGTTTTTAAAACCCTTTTTAGCTGCTTTCTTACAAGAAACTTACATCTAGTTAATGAAGGTAAAATTCGGTTTAAAAACAACTTATAAAGCCAAATTTGAGTTTATCGTATAAACCATGTATAAACAGTAACCGGCACAAAACAAGAAAATTGTTTTAAAGCAACCATTTAATGCACAGATAACAAGTAATATTTAAAAACTGAACTCCAATTTTGTTTGAAACTAGAAGAAATATATCATTAATGAACAAAACCATTTCTATCTAATAACTCAAAAGAAATTGATTTTTTAAATGTTCATATAAAAACAAAAATTATTTTGTCAAGAACAGTAGGCAACCCAATACTTAAAATACTGCCTCCTACTCTAAAAGGAACTTTCATGGCAAAGGAAGATAAAATAATTACCACAATTAACTAAAGAACAATCAGTTTGATCAGCAACTACCCCATTTGTTTAAAAACGTTACCTAATATTTTACATCAGATGGTATTTTGTTTACTAATGTGCTAGGAACTGTCAAAAACAATTGCGATTTGCGAATACATTAGTTAAATCAAGAATATTCTAGAATTTTTAATTTAAATAAAAATTATATAAAATAAAACTACAATAAATATAATGGCGACATGTACAGCTAAATTTATTCGTAAGTTTTACATTTTAAAAATTTCTGACTATTTAGTTATTAATTATAATGGTTAAATTTCTAAAACTTAAGATGAATTTATGAAACATAAGGTGTACCGATGTACGTGTTACCAGTTACACTGTTATTCACCACAATGTATAAATTTTATGATTTAGTTTTATAACAAATGTTCATATGGATGTATAAAATTTTATTTCATTTAAATCATCTTAAAATAAAACTTAAAAAAAAATAAATTGCATGTAAAGGTACAAATGTCAATTGTCAAATAAATTTTACCACAGGTCTCAACAAGCTAATGTATAACTGCTGTCAGTAACAGTTAAACTCTAAAGATTAGTTTTTAGATTTTAAAGAAATAAAAAAAAACTTATGGAATAATAAATTCAAATTTGAATGTGGCATTTTTAAGTTACAATTTTTTAGAATAGAATAACTTTTAAATTTCGTTTTGCTAATTTTATTATTAAACATTTTAATAAATGACGTGACATTTATTTCTTCGCTAGTGTGGTTTTGTTTAATTTGACATTAAATAAAAATTATGCTTACTGCTTAGCCGATAAATTTTAGTGGTATTGTAAGTCGGCTAAGTTTGTTACTTTATTAATCAAATCAAAATTTACCGCCAAAAGAAAAACATTCTACTTAATCGTTGGGGATGTAAAATCTTTGTAATTTTTATAAATTAAATACATATATTAAGGCTTTTTTGCATAACAAAAATTTTAAAAATTTATATCACTAACAAATAATTTGAGTAAGTCGAAAATGTTTTATTTTACCTACACAATGATAACTTTAAATTCGTTTTAGAAAGATATTAGTTTGAAATCAAATTGGAACTAAATCTCATATTCAATAAATTTTAATAACTAAATTTCAAATTGCCTGTTTAAAGTACAAAAAAACATAATGGCAAGAAGAGACTATATACAAGACAGAGAAACAATAAAAAGTTTTTTACAAGAATTTTGTCAAACAGATGATGATGGGAAGAAAATTTTCAAATATGCCGCTCAATTAGTACGCTTGGCGCACCGTGATCAAATTTTAATCATAATAGATTTAGATGATGTTGCTGAAATAAATGAATCACTTTCTGAAGCAATAGTAGTTAATACAAGACGTTATTTAGCTATCTTCTCAGAAGTTATAATGGAATTATTACCAACATATAAAGAACGTGACACTGTTGCAAAAGATGCTTTAGATATATACATTGAGCACAGGTTGTTAATGGAGTCTAGAACTAGAAATCCTATGGAACAAAGAGATGAAAGAAACCGTTTTCCTCAAGAACTAATGAAACGTTTTGAAGTCAGTTTTAAACCAAAATCAATTGAAAAACCATTATCCATAAGAGAAATTAAAGCAGAACATATAGGAAAATTAGTAACTGTCAGAGGTATAGTAACAAGATGTACAGAAGTTAAGCCTATGATGATTGTTGCTACATACACATGCGATCGTTGTGGGGCAGAAACATATCAACCAGTCAACTCAATGACATTTATGCCTGTAACAGATTGTATTTCCGATGATTGTCGTGTGAACAAAGCTGGTGGTAGATTGTATTTACAAACAAGAGGTTCAAAGTTTTTGAAATTCCAGGAGTTAAAGATACAAGAGCATAGTGATCAAGTTCCAGTTGGGCATATTCCTCGTACATTAACATTGTTTTGTCGTGGAGAAGTAACAAGACAAGGTCAACCAGGAGATCATGTTTGTGTTTCTGGAGTATTTTTACCTTTAATGAGAACCGGATTTAGGCAAATGATTTCAGGACTTTTATCAGAAACATTTGTTGATGCTCACCGTATAATTTGTATTAATAAAACTGATGAAATAAATGAAAAAGACGCTGAATTAACACAAGAAGAATTAGTTGAATTAGCTCAAGATGATTTTTATGAAAGATTAGCATGCAGTTTAGCTCCAGAAATTTACGGCCATGTTGATGTCAAAAAAGCTTTACTGTTGTTACTTGTTGGAGGTGTAGATAAACGTCCAGATGGTATGAAGATCAGAGGAAATATAAATATATGCTTAATGGGAGATCCGGGTGTTGCTAAATCACAGCTATTAGGTTATATTAGCAGATTGGCTTTACGAAGCCAATATACTACGGGTCGCGGTTCCTCTGGTGTTGGTTTAACTGCAGCTGTAATGAAAGATCCATTAACTGGTGAAACAACTTTGGAAGGTGGAGCTTTAGTATTAGCTGATCAAGGAGTATGCTGCATTGACGAATTTGATAAAATGGCAGAATCAGATCGTACTGCAATTCATGAAGTTATGGAACAACAAACAATTTCTATAGCTAAAGCTGGAATTATGACTACATTAAATGCTAGAGTATCTATTTTAGCAGCGGCTAATCCTGCATATGGTAGATATAATGCTCGTCGTACAATTGAACAAAATATTCAATTACCAGCTGCATTACTTTCTCGTTTTGATTTATTATGGTTAATGCAAGATAAACCAGATCGTGATAATGATTTACGATTGGCTAAACACATCACATTTGTACACAGTCATGGAAAACAACCACCAAGCAGAATTAAATCATTAGATATGGGATTGATGCGACGCTATTTGTCATTATGCAAAAGAATTAATCCAATTATACCAATTGAATTAACTGATTATATTGTTAATGCATATGTTGAATTAAGACGTGAAGCTAGAAATAACAAAGACATGACATTCACATCAGCTAGAAATTTATTGGGTATATTACGTTTATCCACAGCTTTGGCTCGCCTCCGTTTAGTTGATAAAGTTGAAAAAGATGATGTTACAGAAGCACTTCGCTTATTGGCTATGTCGAAGGATTCACTCAATCAAATACATGAATATCAAAGAGGGCATATTCCAAATACTTCTGATAAAATATTTGCATTAATTCGCGAATTAGCAGGTTCGCTAAAAACTGTTAAAATAAGTGATGTTATGGAAAGATGTACAACTAAAGGGTATAAACCTGATCAAGTTGATAAGTGTATTGAAGATTATGAAGAACTTAATGTTTGGCAAGTTAATCAAGCAAGAACAAAGTTAACATTCATTTAAAAAATTTAATTTAAGTTAGTGTTTGTATTTTTTCTTTCGTATATAATTATTTTATTTTCTTAATAAATAAAAAATAAATTAATTAAACTGACTGTTTTTTAATTATCATAATTAATAAAAATTTTTATTTTAAAATTTTTTTATTTAAAAAATTGGGGGAATATCACGAAATATATCACGCGAAAATACGATACAGAATTTTTATTAATTATTATTGATTATAAGTTGTATAGATAGAGCATAAACCTTTCTAATTAATAAATAGCTTTATAAGAGAGTAAACAATTTCATCATTAATGAAAATGGTCAATATTTATAAAGATGAGTTCACGAAGTTATTTTAAAGATCTCTAGAAAAACTAAAAGGCTCAATAATGTAGAAAATTTATTATTTATATTAATCATTATAAAAATAATCAGATGTAATTTTCTAATTGAAATTTTATAGAATACTGCACACTAGAGTATTAGTACACAGAAGAAATTGCAAGGGAATATGCTAATTATTTTTTACCGTGTAAAACCCTGCAGTCTTAATTTTAAATAATTTTTTTTTAGTTTCCGTTATCTATTAAAAATTAAAAAGCACTTCTTTTTTTATTTTAAGTTAAGTTTTATTAAAAAATTTTTAATTAACACCAATTAAAAGTAAGCAATAAAGGAAAAAAACTTAAGTAACGAACATATTCTAATTCAATTTATATTGTTAAATCACGTTTTCCCTCAATTTAAGAATAATTTAATTTAAAAATATTTTTTTTTTTTATCTGAAATAAAATAATTAAATTGATTAAATTGTTTTTTTTTTTTTTTTTTTTTAGATAAAATGGAATCAGATAAAAAACGTCTAAAATGGGATTCTTCTGAAATAAATAATATAAAATTCCAGTCCATTCTTTCAGATGATTATGTAAAACCAATTCCATTAGAAAATGTTTATATATCTAACGTTCCTGATAACAAGTCATTTTCTTCTTTAATAATTGTTTTAAATAAATATTTATCATTTAATAATTTACAATTTTTAAAAAGAATCCGTGGAAAAGACATAATACTTTGTAAGCAAAAAGATGTTTTAGATTATATTTCTGAAAGAAATGATGCTTTTTTTCTAAAATTCAATGAACTTGAACTAGGAAGAGATGAATTATTAGATTTATTACAAATAAAACAAAACGAAGTATCTGTTAATTTAAATATTCACAAGTTAGCGTTAATTTCTTATTTAAATTCTAAAGAAATTAATAACAATAAACTTGTGGAAAAGTTATGTTCACAATTAACAATAATGAAAGTAAGTTCTATAATAAAATTAAATTAAAATTTTTATACAACAAGTTTTATAAAAAGTATGTAACTACGTAATAGTATTTATATATATTTTTTTTTAATATAGTTATAGATTTCAATTTGTTTGAAATATAAGTTATTTTTTTCATAAGTACATTTTTTAAGGTAATGTGTTAAAGGACAATTGAACTTAATAATGTGTTAACAATTGAAGTTAATTTATTTTCTATATTTGTTTATAATTTCTTTTAAGACTTTCTTTTCATATTGATAAAAGAAGCTTTGCAATTATTTTGTCAAAAGTTTTAACTAAAGTTGATAATTTCCATTTATTCGATATTATGGATGAATTTGGGTAATAACATTTTTTACGAACTCTTTTATAAAAATTTGTTTCCCCCCCTTTTTTTATGACCGCCGATGCAAAATACAAAACATTTGAATTCAAAATAGTTTTGGTAGTCCCATTATTTACTTTATTTATATGTACATGAATAATAATGCAATTTTAAAATAAAAATAGTTTGATTCAAGTTTGGAAAAATGATTTCTTAATAATTAATAATAATAATAATTATTTACAAAATAAAAATAAATCTCAGCCAACCTTAACTATAAATCTTAATGACTGTTTACTTCAACCTTGCACACAACAGTTAAACCTAAATTATAAAATGTAACCTACCTTCTACATTTTTGTTTTTTTTTTTTTAAATTATGATGTAAATTGTAAATAAAATAAATAAAAAAAAAATATCTTATCTATAAAATAAACATAATTCTTACATTAAATTTGTACTAATTAAATTTTAAAATTTTATTTATTAAATAAAGATACCATCAAGACCAAGTTTATTACGCTGGCAATATGATGAAATGAATAAAATATGGCCCTGTAAATTTCATCCAAATAAAAATTTAGAAATTATATATAAAAATGAAAATTTTACTTTAAAAGAATTAAAATTTCATCAAATGATAATTATCTTAATGAAAAAAATTTTTAATTTAAAAAAAAATATTTACAAAAATGTTGGTATATCTGTTGATCCTAGAACAAATAGTATTGTAGCAATAACAACAACAACAAATACTGATGAAATAATAAAACATTGTGCCATGGTTTTAATTGATTTTGTGGCAAGAACACAGAATGGCGGTGTTTGGCAGTATAAAAATTTCGAATTTTTAGAAAAAAACAATATAGATAAAGATAAAAATTATTGTGGAATATTAAAAGAACATGCAGAATTAATTAAATCAAATTTTGATAATATTGAAATTGGTGCTGAAATTGTTAATCCAATTTATCAAAAGAAAAATTTGCAAAAAATTAATGAATTAAATGAAAAAAATACCATATCTGAAGTTAATAATGATTTAATTGATAATCAAAACAATTTAGAAAAATATGGACCATATTTATGTACTGGCTATGATATATATTTATTGAAAGAAACATGTTTAATGTGTTCTATGGCATTAATACATAGCCGTGTAAGAAGAGTTTTCTTTATTGAAACAACAAAAGATGGCGCCTTAAAAACATGTACAAAATTACACACAGCCACAGCATTAAATCATCATTATGAAGTTTATCAGTGTATTCTTTCAGAAGAAATAAAATAAAATAAAAAAATAGAAAAGAAACTCTAATTAATTTAGTTTTAATTACAAATACATTATGTACTTATATTGATACATTATAAACTTAGGGCTTACATAAGTTTTATTTTTGGATTACTATATTGAAACGTTTTTGATTTAAAATGTAGTCATCTTAACTTAAAACTCCTATTTCTAAACCATATAAATTTTAAACCATACAATTAAAATTATGACAAAAAGTTCCAGGGGCCTCGGTGACCTAGTGGAGTGAATAAGACCGTATGAAATACGTTGTAAACACCAAGGAAGCGTGGATTATAATCCCGCACACGTCATAAGAATAATTCCTCTTACGACATTTCCAGCCACGCCTGACAAGGAGCGACTGTGTAATTTTCTTGTCACATTTATGTATTATGGCAGGGGAATAAGCTAAAAAAAAAAGTTTCACTCTCTTTTGATTTCCGTAATATTTTAAGATTTCATACAAACAAAAATGTAATTTTTAATTTAAATTTTGTTTATTTTTATTTATTTATATTAATAATTTGGTGTCGCCCTGTCATCATACGTATGCAATTTGAGAAAGAAAATAAATCAACCTTTCCTTTTCAGCATGTGTAATTGCAGTAAGTGTAGTAATTCCTTACTACACTTACTACATTATATAAATTCTACAGTAATTTATGTTAAATTGTATTTTTGGTAGCCTATAATGTTGTTAGCACTACAAAATAATTATACAAAAATTTTATAACTATAGATTAACTTTTATTAATTGTTTTACGATGCACTAATAATGTTCCCTAATAATAAATGAAAAGTATCAAAGAAGGTGGTGAAAGAGCTTAGAAACAAACAAAATGTTTTATAACAAACAGGATATGCTGTATACGTCTGTATGTACCGTTAACAGTTTAACAGTTAAACCAGCACTACATTATAATATAAAAATTACTTTGTTTTTTAAAACAAGCTTTTAAATTTTAAAATTTAGAAAAAAAAAAAAAAACACTTTAGTCATCATTAAAATTATGAATTTACCATGAAATGAATAATACAATCATATAAAAATCACATTTAAATAAATTCAATGTATTCAAACTTTCCATTTTCATAGGTGTTTACGCAAAAAAAAACATCTAAATAGGTCTTTACGCAAATTCTATAAAAACAACCATTTGTATATTAATTTCGAAATTCAAAAGTTGAACTATTTTAGATAAAACTTAAAAACAATTTTATTAGTATAATTTATTTCTTTCATAATATTTTACATGTGCTTATTTATTTGGTTTATTTTACAGTGTTTTAAATATGTATATTTAAATAATTTGTTCAACTGTGATATTTTATAAATTACAATTTTCAATTTTATTTAATGTATAATTAATTATTTATATAAGGAAAAAGAATAAAAACCTTATTTGAAAATTTTAATAAAACTAAAACTACCTATAATAAATTATAACTACCTAAAACTAATGTTAAAACTAAACTATTAATGATCAAAAAGATTTGAAATAGATCATTATCTGAAAATTGCAATGTATTGTTGAATTTTAATTTTAATTAATTTAACATGATATCAACAGTTTTCAATCCAGCCTTAAGAATTAAGAATAATTTGCAATTTTTTTATATGACATTTAACGCAGTCATCCCAAATAGGAGAACCATATAAGAGCAGTGGTTGAAAAATGGTTTTGTCTATGATAATTTTATTTTAAATTGATAGAGAAGAGTTTCTATGTATAAGTAAGTATAGGATTTTAATACATTTTTTTGTCTTATCTATTATATTGCTAAAGTGGTATTTGAAAGTAAGTTTTGAATCAAGAGAAATGCCTAAATATTTTACCGTTTCTACCCAGATTATTGGTTTTGTATGAATGATTAAAGTGTTTTGAGGTATATAGCAGTTTTTCCGTTTGCGAGTAAAAAGAATAAGGCCTTTGTTTTATCAACATTTACGGTGATTTGTCATTTCTTGTAATACTCATTTAAATTTTACAAGGCTTGTTGTAGCTTATTTTCTATTTCTACACCATAAATACCAGCTGCTAAAATATCTGTGTCATCCGCAAAGATTGATAAAAGACAATTATTTAAATCGGGAGTATCAAATGTATAAATATTAAATAAGAGCGGACCCAAAACAGATCGTTGTGGAACACCAGATTTTAGTTGGTATAAATCAGATCTGACTTTACCAAGATGAACTCTAAATGATCTTTCATTTAGAAAGTTATGGGCGATTATAATCAAATATTTAGGGACATCTTGTATAAACATTTTGTGAATTAGGCCATCATGCCATATACGATCAAAAGCTATATAAAACCATACCTATACACTTTGTTGGTTATTTATGTTATCTTTTATGAAATTTTTCATTCTCGGTAAGGAATGTAAGGTGTTGTGACCTTCCCAGAACCCAAATTGATATCAGTCAAAATGTTTTTATAATTTATATGCTTACCAGAAGCTTGGTTAATGCTTTTTTCAAAAATTTTTGAAATATTGCTGAAAAGACTGATAGGTCTATAGTTTTCTGGATACTCTAGAGGCTTATTTGGTTTTAATATAGCTATAATTTTAGCTTCTTTCCACTTAGACGGAAAGTGGCCTAATTTTAAGCAGGTGTTAAAAATATATTTTAGATAATTATTAACGCCATTGAGTAACATTTTTATTTATATATGTATTATTGATTATAAAAATTTTATTAGATGGTAACAAAAAATAAAATACATACATATACATATCTCTGATAAAGGATATAGATTCCTTACTTGTCTTTAATTTTGATGAAAGTGAAATGTTGTGACCTTCCCAGAACCCAAATTGATATCAGTCAAAATGTTTTTATAATTTATATGCTTACCAGAAGCTTGGTTAATGCTTTTTTCAAAAATTTTTGAAATATTGCTGAAAAGACTGATAGGTCTATAGTTTTCTGGGTACTCTAGAGGCTTATTTGGTTTTAATATAGCTATAATTTTAGCTTCTTTCCACTTAGACGGAAAGTGGCCTAATTTTAAGCAGGTGTTAAAAATATATTTTAGATAATTAATAACGCCATTGGGTAACATTTTTATTTATATATGTATTATAGATTATTAAAATTTTATTAGATGGTAACAAAAAATAAAATACATACATATACATATCTCTGATAAAGGATATAGATTCCTTACTTATCTTTAATTTTGATGAAAGTGAAAAATTAGTGAAAAATTTACTGATTTCAAATGAAAATTAAAATCAGTACTGTGTTTAATCTTTAATTCATATCTGTATATTTTATTTAAATTTGCTTTTTTTTTCGTCTTATAATTTTACACTTTCATTTATTTAGAGAAATAGACTGTTCCATTTCTCGACACTTACTGTTAACTTATATTGACATTTCTTTATACATACTTACTTTTATTCCTTATTTACAGTTACTAATTTACCTCTTACTTACAGTTAAGTAGGCTATAACTAAGCACGCACTATGGAAGAATCGAATCGAAATAAGTACAATATAAATACTTTCTTACATATGTACGTACATACATTTCTTACATATGTATGTATACACATTTAAATACAAAAAAAAAAAAAAAAATTAAAAAATATGTATGGTGAATAAAAAGGGATATTATTGACTTTAATTTTTTTTAAATTAAAAAAATATATATGTAGATACATACATACACATAATAAGGTAGCTATAAATTTTTTTTTAAATTTTGAGTATGTTATGAAACCATGTTAATAATTTTTTTTTTTTTCCCACAAAGAAAAATATTATTGCTTTTTTTTTTTTTTTTTCTTTTTTCAACTTGCTTCCCAGAAGAGATAACGTTTAATTGGAGGCACACTTCTTGTCTTCTTCTAGTCTATAATATACTAACATATTTATTATATATTCATAAAATATATAAGTTTACTTATTTAAAATTAAATAAAAATAAAAAAAAAAAAAAAAATGAAACAATAACCTTAAAATGAAGTATTTAATTTATTTTCTTATCTCAGTTTTTGGCGTTTTCTTTTCTTTAATACATATTTCATCAGACAAATGTTGAATAAAATCAATTAAACAGCAAATTATTTATAAATTTACACAAAAAAAAAAAAAAGTAAATATATAAATGGTTACATATATAGACTTCGTTTAAGATTGTTCCTTTTAAAATTGCGTTGTACTGTTTTTAATAGGTTAATTATTATTATTTTAATTTTAAAATCTTAATAGTTTAATATAGAATTTTGATCTTCAGTTTTATTTTATTAAAAATATCAATTATCTTAAGATACACAATAATATTTGTGTTCTGTTGCATAATCTTCTATAATCATTTCCCAGATATGTTGAATTAAATGAAATTTTTATATTTTCTTGTATACCTATAGTTTTAATAAGTTAGAATCAAACTCCGTTTCATGACCAATGATGTACATATATGTAAAATTCTGTAAAACGTGTTCAAGAAATCTTCTTTTTAAATAAGAATCTATTGATTTTTCTATTTTTTATAGTGTCAAAATTACTGGTTTCAAAAGTTATTAAATGTAGAAATTTTAACAATATTTTTTTTTTTTTAAATGTATGTAGATACATAATATAATATGATGATGTAACACAAAAAATGTTTTAAAATTTTACAATTTCTTATCATTGAGTTTTCAGCTTTAATTTACAGTACTTTATATCTGTTATTTAGGTACGTTTTGGCCGTTTAGGAATACAGATTTTTATTTGATCACAAATGTAATTTATATATGAATTTTGCTATTTTCTTTTTGAAAACAAAATTATATACCTACCTAATTATGATAAACTATATGTAGGTTGTAATACATATAAATTATTATCCTTTTCCCGATAAGAAAAACAAAAATGAATGTACATATCTGTAAATTTTTATTGATAAAAGCTTTTGAAAACAAATTTTGAATCTTATATTCATTTTGTTGGCAGTTATCATATTTTGATAAATGATAAGTTTATGCAAAAATTTAATACATATTATAATAGGTATATTAACTTATCGTATTACCTATACATATTATAATAGGTATAGGTAACTTATCGTTAAGATAGTATAAATAAAATGTCCTTTATTATCTAGAACTAAATTCGTTACTGCCAATTTATTAAAACTAAAAAAAAAAATTAAATGAAATATATCCTGGAAAATAACTCAGTTTATCCCCAATACAAAAAAGGTTATCTACTCATAAAGGTAGCTATGATGCAGCAATATAACAGTGCAATTAATATAGGAAACATCTTGTATATATCGATGGCTTTTAGAGCACACTAAGTGTGCTAAGTCGCAAATTTGTAATTGTACAGGATAGCATAATTAAAAAGTTTAATAGCTTACCAAAATTATACTATTTAAGTTCGAAAAGTGGAACGATTATTTTTACTTTCTGTTCTTTTCTATTAAATGAAAATATGTATATATTACGGTTAATTGATTTTGTATTTTCTGTAGCAGATTTTGCATATTTGAATATTAATTATTAACTAGGAAATTTGACACTTAGCATATTTTCTAATAAAAATTAACGCGTAAAACAAATTTCTTTATTAATTAATATTCTAAGTGAAGCACACATTTGTGTTGGAAAAATATTTAATTTTTGTAGCTCTCAAATTCTAACTAAGCAATTAGCTAGTATATTTATATTGAAACAGAATATAACTTTTGTAGGTTTAATGTTCTATAAGTAAGCACTCACCGTATTTGTGTTGGACTAGTAATCATATTTTTTTTTTATTAGATCTAATATTCAAAGTAAGTTCTAAGGCAAAAATGAAGACTAATGTTCTCATTTAATCTACTTTAACACTCTAGATCTCGCAGAAATTACATGTTAAATACCTTTAATATTTACACTATGGAAAAAGGTGGCATACTTATGTGGCAAATTTTGGAAATATGAGTGTGCACGATAGTACGCATATAGATACCTAATCCTTTTTAGGATTTTATTGTATTAATATTAAGAATCTTTAATTTGTTTTTCTTGTATGGTAGTATATGGGATGATTTATAAACTATATTTTATATTTAAACTAAGTGTTTTTATATCAACAAATGCAATATAAATATATTTACATAAAAATTAGACTTTGACTTATCCATTGTTTTATTAAATTAAAATGAATTCCAGAATTTTCATATAATATATGTATGTATGTATATAGAAATACACAAATTAAAAAAATCTTTAAAAATTAAAAAAAAAGAAAAAAATCCAAGAACGCAAAGAAGGCGTGTTACTAAATTATTATTATTATTATTATGTACATAATATGTATATTGGAATTTGTTAAATCAAATTCTTGTAAGGAAATAATAATAATTTAATCTATAATAATAAAAAAAAAAAAAAAAATGACGGCAATATTATTATTATTATTACTTTATTTTTTATTATTGAAATGTTTTCTCTGTTCTTAAATGTTCGATGACTTTCTTGACATTATGATATCATTGGTCAACCACATAATAATTTATAGTAATAAAAGAATGGCCACAAAGTATTGACGTGTTGACTTATTGTTTCAATATAAAGGAGATAAAAATTGATATTTTATTTTATTTTTTTTTTATTTAGTTCTAAATAAATAATTTATTTATATTTTTATGTTGATAAAACCTGCGATGTTTTTATAACTTTCTCAATATTATTGTTATGTACTTGAATGTGTGTAAGTAAGGTATACATATTGAGATTTGAGCTGTTGACTGAACTTAAATAAATACATATATATATATATCCATATGCTATACATATTTTATAATATTAATTCTTTTTTTAAAATACATATTAATTTTTATTATTTTAATCAAGACTTAAAAATAATTAAAATCTAAAATAAATATTAATTGATTTGGCATTATTTTAATAATTTTCATAAACATGAAATAATAGAAATAATTTATTAAAGAAAGAATTTCGATTAGAATTTAAAACAAATTCAATTAAAAAATATAGAAAATTAATATTGTACAAAGGATAAAGGACAAATATATGAACAAAAGCTATAATATGTTTACTAAATTGGTATAATCCTTAATATTTCGGCATAAATTTCCTATTCTGAAATGTAGAATATAATCATATAATAAATATAATGTATATATACATCATAGTTTCTTTATGATTTAATATGATCTTAGTATTACTTAAGTATACTGCAGATCTTTCAAATGTGAGAAACAGGTTCATTATTCAGTAAGAAAAAACTTTTCATAATTTTTATTTAATTTTTAATTTGATTAAGTCATTATTCGTCAATTTATTTAAATTATTGACAAATAATAAAATATCTTAACATAATAATATTAAAAGATAGATTATGTATTAGTATTAAAAAAATATAAAATCTATAAAGAAGGAATTTTAATTTAAATCTTTATAACTGGTACGTACGTATATTAATTATTAGCAATTTTACGTCTTATTATCAATACTATAAGTATGACTATTATACTTATTAAATGTGTAAAATTCCTAAATTCTAATTAATCTGTGCTACTATACGCATTCTTCTAGGGCCTAAGAATTACAAAATAAGTTTAAAAAAGTAATGACTGTTCAAAATTTTAAGGCTTTAATATTATGTATATGTATGTGTTGCGCTCTAAGAATTAGAAGTATATTTTAATTTCAATCTTAACTTTAGCATTCACTATATATATATAACGGGGTTTTCAATTTGAGTGATATGATTTCTAAGTGACGTTTCGGCCATTTGTAGTATGTCATGATCTGTCTTTTTTTTTCATTGTATTGAGTAATGTTTATAATTTCATCATAGACCACCGTAAAAGTCGTGAATTTGCTGATTTTGTCTTGGAACAACTGGAAAACGATAACGATTTTATTAAGAAAATTATCTTCTGGGATGAGGCTCACTTTCATCTGAGTGGTGCGGTAAATAAACAAAACTGTCGATTCTGGTGCGAAGAAAATCTACAAATTATTCATGAACAACCATTACATTCACCTAAATTGACAGTTTGGTGTGGTTTTTGGTCTGGTGGAATCATCGGTCCGTACTTCTTTCGAAATGAAGCTGGTAACACCGTTACTGTCAATGGAGAGCGGTATAGATCGATGATAACCAACTTTTTATGGCCAAAATTGGAAGAAGTTGATCTGAACAACATCTGGTTTCAACAAGATGGGGCACACAGCACGTGCAACAACCGAATTATTGCGAGAAAAGTTTGGAGATTCGATTATTTCAAGAAATTGTGACATTGAATGGCCTCCAAGAAGTTGTGATTTAACACCATTAGACTATTTCTTATGAGATTATTTGAAGTCATTGATCCTTAGCAATAAACTAGACTTTCTTCAAGCTTTAGAAGTCAATATTGAACGTGCTATTCATGACATACGACTTGGTTTATGCTGTGCTCGAAATTTGGGTTCATCGAATTCGTTCCTGCAAAAGAAGTCGTAGAGGCCATTTGAATGACGTTTTATTCAGAACTTAATTGTATCGATTGTACTTCACATTAAATAAAAAATATTTCAATTTCCTTAACAATTAGTGTGTTTATACCCGTACGAAAAGTATCGGGTATAATAAAATTACTCCTCCGTTTGTAACACCTCGAAATAAGCGAGATAGATATACCTTCAAAGGTATGGATTGGATCAGAATCAAATTCTGAGTCGATTAAGCCATGTCCGTCCGTCAGCACGCTAACTCAAAAACTAAGAAAGCTAGAATCTTGAAATTTACACAAAATATTCTGGGAACAATTTGTAGGTTCCCTATTTTTTTTGGTTGAGTTCCGACCAAAACTTCGGGTAGCTCCCGAACAACTAACTTTTAGATCTAGACAATTTTTTTGAAATAGAGCCATGAAATTTTAACTGCTAATATAGATATCATAAAAATATTAATTTTATGTATATATTAATTTTTCTGTTGCCCCACCCGTTAAGGAGCTACAGCCCCCAAAGTTCGAAAAATCTCTATAAAATCTCTTTTCAATTTGAAAATTCCAAACGATAGGTGCTATTATGAGCTTTACAAACATGTATATAATAAATATATACTTACGCTATACGGTGTATTAATTTACCGTTATGCGAAACTGAATTATTGCAAAATCCTTTAACCCTTCTATCTTCTAAACGGTTTAAGGGGTCAAAAAGTAAAAATTTCCTATTTTAAACACCTGTTAAAATTTTTTTGAAGTAATACATAAAAATTAAAGCTTCAACATTATACGCTTATTTCTGTTAACAACTTTTTTTAATAATATTACTTTATAATTACTTTATAATTGACGAAAGTGTTACTTGATTTTTTCAAATTTCCTAACAAATTTCTTTAACGAATATTTTGCATTTTGTTTTACTCGATAATTTGAAATTGTTGAGGATATAATGCGTAGTACAAAAAAATGTAAATAAATAAAGAACATAACGGTAGCTTGAAGAATTTTTATTTATATGATATTGATATACATACATACTTATATAATATCATGTTTATTTACATATCGTATATGTCACTGATGAATGAATGATAAGAGTATAGATGTATATTATATAGCGCCGTATTTACATACATATATGTGATTTATTGTACTTATAAGAAATTATTCTATGAATGGAAATATTTTTAAAGAAATAGTGCAATGTATGGCGATATATATACATATATAACAATATAAATACACTATGTGCGCATTAATATAATATAATATTTAAAATTATATTTTCTATTCTAGTAATTTAAATATTGTAAAATACTTAATCTAGCTCCATAAACTGCTTAGTCTGGCTCCAAAAAAAAACCTAAAAATTTTTATATAAAACTGTTCGTCTGAACAGAACTTAGAATATGTTTTTCACGTTTTATATTATACACATTAATAGGATTGTGGCAGTACAAAAAAAATTTCTTATATTTGACTGCTTCAATCCTATTTCTTTCTCAATTTCTGCCTCAATTCCTATTTTCCTTTGATCTTTACCTCCATATGAAGAAAAGAAATAATAAAGTTAATTAATTTTTTTGTACACATGAAATTTCAGTTCTGGAAATTTTTGAAGTCATTGTTATTACAGAGATTGTTGAGGGTAGCATAGTTGGGCTTCACTTGAAACGAAAAACTTTCATTTCTAGTAACATAATCATTAGAAATAATCAACATTTTCGCTTTTTCAATTTATTTAAAATCTAAAAATCATTGAACTAATTATAGCAAATTCGAACCTATTAATAAAATGCTTGTTATAGGTTTTTTTTCTTCCTTCGTACTCCTTTAAGGAGCGCAGCCCATATATTATCCACTAATTTATTTATTATTCATATTTGACTAAAGCTTCAGTTTCTGGAATCATTAATTTCACTATAAGCTGTTGATTACTCGGCTGTAGACGTAAATATTTTTCTATTTTTACGCCATCTAGTATTATTTAATACTAGAAATATTTTATTACTATTTTATTATACGTACATTTACTTACTTACTAAATATGATATTAATTATAAGATATACTTATTTTTTATTTAATTAGGTATATTATAAGAAAAATCTATTTCCGAATGAAAGGCTAGTGTCTTAATCACTTTATCATTTTCTAGGTGCTTATTATAGATAATAAACATAAACTAAACAATGACTTTACAATATCAAATATATATTTCATCACAAAACCAAAACTTATTGAATCACTATTATTAGAATTTATTTTATAGGATATTGTAATATTACAAAACCATCGGCTACTAAAGTCTTTTATAGGTTGAATACTATTATTAATTTATACATTAATATTATTTATTTTGTTTATATTATATACTATAATATTATATACACTATATTTGATAGCAAGGGGGATTTATTTTGAATTAATTAAACTTACTACCTGTGCAGAATTTGAACCCGGCACACTCCCTTCGGTTAATAATACACGTACTTAACCAGTAGGCTACCGAGGCTCCTGTGTATATTATATACATAGGATTTTTATATACAATGAAATAGGAGTTCTATAACAGGTTATTATCCGACTGACAGTTATGCCAGTAGGCTAGGACTTCTTAATGATTTTTGCAGAAGCTACAAAAATGAAGAAGAAGAGGAATCAATTAAACTTATATTCATAATTAGTTTTTTTTTAACTATGCATCATCATAAATAAATAAATTAATAAAAATTTAAGTATGTACTTACAAAAATAGCAATACATTTCAATTTTCATTTAAGAGATAACTAATAAATTTCCTATATTAATTTTCATTAATCAATTTCTATAACTACTTACTTATTATACATTCGTTTATCATTTAGATCTGTAGTTTAAAATTTATAATTTCTTTATAAATATATATATTATATAAAATATTCAATAGATTATTCTTTTAATCGATATAGTAATTAAAGGATTTTCCATATAATAATTACATTTAATTATTATTATTCAAGTACATATAAGTACATATATAATTTTTAAAATGATTAATTGACTTAGAATTATATCTATAAATATTTAAAGAATATCATATATAAGTTCTAAAATATTTATTAAACAAAATATCCTTACGTAACGGTTTCTTATTAGCGAAGTCTTTAAAAATTAAATAAAAAAAATGTTTTTTTTTTTCCAATTAATCAATTATTTTAAAAATAATAATAATTTAATAGGAATATATTATAGAAAAACTTCCATATTACACATATTTATAAATTTCTATATATCTCTAATTACAATTTAAAATACATCAGAGGTGGTGGCATGATATCTTCTATTTTTCTTTCAATTCAATTTATATTTTTTTCTTATGTACTCGGTACATATTATGACTTCCATAAAGAAAAATTTTTCTTTTTTATTTTTTTTTAACTAAAAAAAAAAAAACAATCCATAATTGTTTTGTGACCCTTTCAATATCGCATCAATTGATCTCAATTGAAAAGCTTAAGATGATATCAACACAATATCGCAACTTGAAATAATAATAAAAAAAAAAAAAAATACAAAACAAAAAAAAAAACAAAATTGGAAACAATGAACGAAAAACAAACCAACTGTTTAAATTTTTATTTTTTGTTTGAAAATAATATAAAAGAATTGGAATTAATTTTGTTTTTTTTTTTTTTTTAAATTATAACATTCTTTTTTTTTTTTCTTTTTTATTTAAGTAAGTACATATATATATAAAAATTATTAAATGTTTTAAACGTTATTAATTAGATAATTTTTACTTGTTAAATCGAAATACAAAAAAAAAAAATTATTATTATATAAATTTTATAGAATAATAAAAATCGAAATAGTATTTTAGTAATTATAGCACAAGGAGAAAATCTAAGATTATTTATTTATTTATTTGGTTACTTCTGGTTATATGAAGGCTCCAGGTATAGCAAGGAACGATCTCTGCTTCCTTTATTGAAAGTGAGGAATCTAAGATTGAGACCATTTCATATTATAGTGTTATGTTACATCTATTGTCATTTAAGTTTGTGAATTATTTATATATTGTAAGTCCAGGAAACACAAAACGGAAATAATTATATAATCAGTTGTTCCTGCAAAGCGAACCAAAGACATAGTAAATGGAACCATAACTTAATTTCCTCTATTTACAAATATACATTTTTCAACTATTTCTGGCAACTACATATGTATATAATATTTTTTAAAAAAATATATTACTGCGATGTATCTTTTATCGGAATATTTCTTTTACTAAATACTAGCCGCTATATTTATTTAACAAAATTTTCGTTCGCTATAATTTTTTTTTTTTTGGCTTGGATAAAAGTGATTCCTATAAGTTTTCGAGCGATTTTCATTATTATTATATTGTAGTTTTTAGAGACTTCTTGATATATGAAGTATCTTAATTACCTTTTTTAATAAACGGTCAATCTGATTTTTTTTTTTTTTTTTTCATTTTTTTATATCACATAGCTATAACATTTTTTTTTTTTTCTATTAAAAGAAAAATTAATTCAATTAGAAACTAAATACTAAATATTAACCAGACAGATTATCCAACCATCATTTGTATCAACCATTATCCAGAATATTTTTAAGCTGCATGTATTTTTTTTTATATACAATAATGATTAAATCTAAATAAAAATAATTTAACATAAAAAATACATAATTAACTAATAAAAACAAAAAAAAAAAACAACTTCCAAAAAGTTCTAAAAACAGTTTTACAATCTTTTACTTTAAAATGAGCTCATAAGTTTTACATTTAAAAAAAATTTTTAAATCTCGTTTAATTTAAATAATTTTATTATAAACTAAAAACTATTTTGAAATTATAAAATTTCGCAACCAAATGAATGAATTTTCATAGGATTTTAATAGTGAAATACAAAAATGAAATCAAAAAACTGCTAAATCGAATTTAAAAATTTCTAGATTCCCTAGAATTTCTGCCACCCTTAAATTTTTTTTATAATTTCTAAATATATTTTTTTGTTATTCTTTTTCTTAATTTGAATAACAAATAAGAATTTTTGCTCCAAATAAAAGAAAAGCGATTCCATATTAATTTCCTACAGACATTAAAATATATAACTATATGACATATAAAAAAAAAATTTTTTTTTTTTAATTAAATTAAGAAAAACAAAAAAAAAAGGTTTTTATTAACTATTTCAGCATTTAACACATACACATATAATGATATATATATTTATAAAGTAATATAAAAAAAAAAAAATCAAAAAGATTAGAAAAGAAATTGAAAATACCCATAAAAATTTAATTTTTCTCCATTTTTTTTTTGAAATTTTAAAATTTTATGTTTCAAAAGGTTTCAAAACAAAAAACAAAAAAAAAAAAAAAAAGAAATTTTTTTACAAATGTTGCAAGTAATTTTTTTGACATTTCATTATCTGTACAGTTTGTACAGTGTATTTTTAATCTTGTTAAATTAATTTGAAATTAATTTTTTTTTTTTTTTTTAATTAAAATAAATTAATAACAAAATAATTAAATTTTAAATAGGTATAATATGTATATTGTTGTCATGAGATACATACGCATATATATAAAAATAATATACATATATTTCTCTATTATACCATTTAATGAGTAGAGGTTACTAGTGGTTATCCAAGAACTACTTTTTCATAAAAATTGTTGTTTATTTTTTTTCTGACTGTGTTTTTTTTAACGATTATCATATAAATTACGTTTTATATATGCAAAAAAAACAAAAAAAAAAAAAAACATCAAAACAAAAAACAAAATGGTTTAATTTACGTCAACTGTTTAAATTTAAAATTTAAATTTTTTTATGTATTTAGTTTTAAAAAGATAAATATAAAAACAAATTTATATTTTTTTTTTTTAAATAGCCTGAATTATCCTAATTTATAAGTTATAACTAGGATACTTTAAATCAATTCAATTTCCCACAGAATTTTATAAGCATATCCATATTGAATGAAATTATCAAGTTCAAGAAAAATAAAAAATAAAAAAAAAAAAGAATTGAGATAACGATTCTCCGCAAACGATCTCAATTAAACTTTTGGTAAAATTAAATTCGAATTGAAGAAGTATTAAAAAAAAGTTCTCATATTTTACTGTTATTTTACACGTGATTCTTGAATGTTCACAATATATTTTAAATCATATCAATTCAGCTAGCCATACGATCATAAAGCATGCTATTAATATATAGGAGTATATAGTTATTAAATAAAAATTTAGCTGATTTTATTAATATTAACATTTTTTTTTTTTTTTTTTTTTTTTTTTAATTTTTATTCTTTTTAAAATAATAACAACAATGATAAGACTAAATAAATTAATGAACAAAAATTTTTGAAAACAAATTAAATTTACATTAAATAATAATAAAAAAAAAAAAAATTATTTTTCTTTGAAATCCGTTAATTAAATCCCCTGTAATTTAGTATATTAGTTTTTCTATGACGCATACTTTTTTTATGTCATAAATTTAAAAAAAAAAATTTTTTCTTAATTTTTTAAAGCTTCTTTTTTTTTTTTTGTTTCTTTTTTTTTTAGTTTAGACGGTATATTGTTTTTGTTTTGTTTCTGTAATTTTTTTGAAATTTTTTTAGAGTCTAAGGTAGTAACAAAAAAAAAAAAACAAAATTGTTATCAAATTATTTTATTAAAAAACAAAAAAAAAAAAAACATTGATACGACACGATTATTAATATTTACTTTGATTTTAAATTCGATATAAATGTGTGAAATTGTTCTACAAATAATAATAATAAAAAAAATATATATATATATTATGTATATTGTATACAATATTTATAATATTTTAATATCTTAATTTTTTCTCGTTTTTTATTTTCTTTTTCCCTTTTTTTTTTTTTTTTTTGTTTTTTGTGTCTACTTGCAACTGATACTATTATAATTTATATATTATTTAAATAAATTCTTAATTAAAATTAAAAAAAAAAAAAAAATAAAAAGGAAAGAAATATACAATAATAGCTACGTATAACAAAAACAATAGTAATAAAAAAAAATAATATTAGCAGGTTTAGTGACGTTTTGAAATTTTTTTTTTTTTTTTATTAAATCATGTTTTTAAAAGAACTTTATATCTTTCATGATGTAAATTTAATTTTAGTATTAATTATAAAATCAAAAATATCAATAACAAATTAAAAAAAAAAAAATATACATAATCAGCGACATATATATATTTTAAAACCACATGAAATCTATGTGTTAAATTAAAATTGAAAATATATAAATATTATGTACATAGGTACATATATATGCACATAAATAATAGAATGTATAATGATTTTCATTTTAAGTTTAAAATTCTAATATGTATACGTATATATTACGATATGCGAGATGAAATTAAAAAGTAAAAGTTTCTTTATTAAATGTATTTATTAGAAAACTGCATCATTAGATAAAGGTATACAAGTTATACACTATATATATATATAGGTAGGTACTTACTTTTCATTATTTTGAATAGCATATTATAGATTAAATATATAATAAGGAAGATACATAAATATATGTGCATGGTGCTACGAAACAAATTTAATTTTTTTTTTTTTTTTTTTTACTTTATTTTATTTTTAATTCATCGACCTTTATTTGATTATGGAACTTATTTCAAAAGTTCAAAGAAAGAATAAAAATATCGAAATGAAATATGTTCGAATTTTTATTAAATTGTTCGAACAATATTAAAAAGGTCGATAAATTAAAAATAAAATAAATTCGACAGAATAATAAAAATAATTAAAAGGGACTTTCGAACATTAAAGGATACAAAATTAGTTGTTCAAATAATATATTCAGTGGATTCTTTTTTGTTGAAATATGTGTGTATATAACAAAAATAATTAAGAAAGATTTTTGATTTGGTGACAGATTCATTGTTTTTTGCTTCTTCCAGAATATTATGCAAATATATATATATATATATATATATATATATATGTATATATATTTGTTTATTTCAGATACTAAATTAGTCGAAAGTTTGTAGTTGTCTTTTTGTTTATATGAATTTTTTTTTATGGATTTTGGCTTTTGAATTATTTATAGATTTTATCATCCACCCGTAACTTTGACACTTTGATATCAGTTTTATATTTCATTTTATTTTAATTTTAATTTCGAATTTAGTTCTATACATTTTTATCAAAATTATTATTTTATTTTTGGTTTCGAATTTATTTCGTAGTGCCGATACGCATAGGGTAAGCAGTTTAAAAATTACATTGTATCAAAATTTTCATATCACTAAAAATAATAATAAAGGATTGAAGAGTAAGGAAGTAAGTAAATGATTTTTAAGCTTTTAATTGCATTTTACGAAATTTTCATATACATGGTCTAGAACTGGAGTTAGATGTCAATTTATTAAATTTAAAATGTATATGAAAATTTCTTACAAAAAAATTATCTATTCATAAGAGTTTTTTCCAGCGGTATATGGCAGTGGTACAGTATATATAATAATATGTACATGATAAAAATAGCTATGTGCGACATTAATGATAATTTGTTGGAACAAAAACATAGCTGTGATTGTAAATCGGGATATTATATATATGTACATATTATGTACTACTTATTATACTTATTATAAAAATTATTACTCATATCAATACAATAATATATTTGGTTATATTTTGTTATAATTTTTTATTTATAAGTTATAAAGTTGGTACATACATATAAAAATTGTAATTTTCATTTTCAGATATTATGAATAATATTTAACATTTGTTCGTTAACATTAGGATATACTATGTAAATATCTGTGTGTTATAAGGGGTAAGTTAAAATTGGTAGTTTACCACTGATTTTTGTTATTATGTATTTTATTTATATATAGGTATATATAGGTATATATAGGTATTAGTTTCAAAACCAGAATCAAATAAAATGCTTTCACTTTTACGGGTTTGAAATTTGGATTAGTGGGACTCAAACTTGAAGAAAGGAATATACTTTTTATCTCATTTGCTTTTTTGTCCAACACATTTCTAGTCTCCATACAAAAGCCTATATAAAAAAAATAATAATTTTTTATTTCCAAAAGATAATAAATTGTAAGAAATAAATTATAAAAGCATAATAAAGAAAAAAAATATCTTTCCTAATTATTTTCTTACATACATGTACATAATTAAGTAAATATCAAAACATAAAATCTTAAAATAGGGGGTGCTACCGCCATATAATTTATGTAAATATCAAAATTTTTGATAAAAGAAATTTAAAAACATGTTGTGAAATTAATCTCTTTCTTTTTCAAATGTCCATTTTGCAAAGTCTATTATTTACAATTTGTTTGTAACATAATATATTTTTTTGAGAAAGATCTTTTGATAACATGGTCTTTTTGTAAAACGACTTTTGTAATATGTTTTTCTCCCAAAAAAATGTGATACAAAATTTCAAAATAAATGATTCATCGGACAGGGATAACTTGTCGAATCATCGAATTCTCTCCAATTTTTTCTCTTTTTCATACCTTTTTCATACTTTTTCATGCCTCATTGGTGATTCTGGTATATATGTAAGTAGTTGTTTTATGATAAGGAAATTAATTGTCTGAATATTCCAACTGCCAAACTGACGATTCAATACCAAAAGTATATAAATTAATTATATTCACTGTTTTTTTTTTTTTTTTGAAATTATATTATAATTTATATTATTTTTTCTATTATATTAAAAATTTTTTTTTTTTTTTTTTTTAATTATTAATTATTAAATAGAAAAATATATATTAATTTAAATATGTATATGTATATATAGTTATAAACTAAATAACTGATATAAGAAATTTACGAAGTAGCTAAAATAAACTTCTTTAACACAATAAATTATTGTATAGTTATCATTTATTTGCTAAAAAAAAATGTACACATATATAATATATATATGATATTATATATATGAGCATATATATGTGTTTTTTATTTATACAATATATGATATATAAATATATGTGTTCATATATCATTATGTTATTATATTAGTATGTTCATGTATGTTTTTATTTTATATAGATATTAATTTTGTTATAACTTTATTATTCAAATATAAGAATCATTTTTGTCTCATATAAAACGAAAATTTAAAAATCATAAAAATATAAATTAATTAACAAAAAAAAAAAATTTTTTTTTGTGTACTTGTAAAGTTGTATTCGAGTGTAGTATTCAATCATTTAAGTCTGGGTGCTCTGTTCTGGTATATAGTTACTTGGCGCTGTTTTTTGTTTGTTTGCTTGTTTCTGTTTGATTATTAAGCTTCTTCTATACTAATATATACCTAAATAACAAAAATTATTACATATTATCATACATACATTTATGCATATAATATATTAATTTAAAATAAAATATTATCAATATACCGTTTATTTTATAAGTATTTAAAAAGATTTTTTTTTTTTTTTTTTTTATACTATGCCACCGTTTTAAAACGATCAACTTGAAAAAGTTCAGTTTGTTAAAAAACTTAAAAGTATTAAGACGTGTTTTTTTTTATCTTGATTTCATGTTTTTTTTGCTTCAATTGTTATAAAAAATCTTTTATTTTCTCTTTTGGTGTTCGTTATTCTTGAATTTAATATTTATGTATATATGAAAAAAAAAAATTAAATTTTTTAAAAATTTTGAAAATTTTAAAATTAAAGTGTTAAAAAAACTACAAATACATATTTATATACATATATATATATACATATATATATTAATAATATATATGTATTATAATAATGTTGTTTTTATTAAAATTAATAAAAAAACAATGGCTTGTTTTAAAATTACTTTCTTAAAAGTAAAAAAATTATAAGTTTTATCAAAATATAATATACATAAAAAAATATTGACAATTTTAATTTTTTTTTTTCTTAACAAAATTAAAAAGAAAAAGAAATTTAAAAAAAAAAAACCAAATGTGTTTTTCAATCGTTAGAACATCTTTAAAGTAGTAGTATATTAGTATAAGGCATTAATACTTATTTTAGAAGTGTTATTTAGTCGTGTCTTCAAAAAATATTAATACATAAATATATAAATATTATATATATTTCAGTTGAAAATTCAAATTATAACAAATTAAAAAAAAAAAAAAAGTGCTAAAAATTAATAATAAATTTATTTTATAAATAAAAAAAAATCACAACGGAATATTTAAAGAAACGTCGTAAAAAAAAGTGCAGCTATTTATTTTTTATATTCTTTTTTTAATATAATGAAATTTATTTAATATTATATTAAAAGAAATATTTTAATTCTTTTGAAACACTAAACTGTGAACATCAAAAAAAAAAAAAAAATAATTATAAATTATTTGAAAATAAAAAAAAAAAACGAATACTGGATAACTGATATTTTACAAATATATTTTTAATGATTTGACCCATGGGCTTAAAACATTTGTCACATAATCAAACAGAAATTAAATATTTTATTGAACTTATAAACAAAATGCTGCTAAAAATCGAAAATACATTATTAAGGAGTCATCGACAGAGAGAAACAACTGGTATTAAAAAACTTTATAATTCATTTTTTGTTTTATTTTAAATTGAACATTTAATCAATGGAATATTGTACTTTTTAAAGAGAAAGAAAAAAAGAAAAAAAAAAAGAAAATTGTGATTATTTTTGTTTATTTTTAATTTAAATAAAAAAAGAAAAAAAAAAACAAAAACAAAATTAAAATATATATATTTTCAAATTAATATCTTAAAGAATTTATAAAGTATATACATAATATAAATAAATTTAAAAGTATACATAATTATATAAATAAAAAAATATAAAATCATAGTGAATTTTTTTTTTTTTTTTTTTTAAAAGATATTAAAATTAATAATAATTAATATAATAATAAATAATTAAATATTTATATTTAGAAACAAAAAAATAAAAAATAAAATAAAATAAATAAATTAAAATCTAAAATACTGATAAGATAATTTCTTAGTTTCCATATTAGTGGTAAATATATGTATACATATTATATGTAGTTATTATTTAGTTTTCCATATACACAAAATATTAATATATAGTTATTATATACAAAAGAGTTGTACTCAAAGCCATAATAATATACATATACATATTCTAGAAATATTTTATTATGATTATATAAAATTCTAATATTATTTTACATTCTCCACAAAAAAAACAAAACAAAAATAAGTAATGAATATAAAAACTTTAATAAAATTTAATTTTGTAAAAATATAATTATTTTTATATAAAAGAAAAAAAGAAAATATAAGATAATTATTTGTATGTTTTAAACATTCTTTTCGCTGCAGTGTTTTTAAATTTTTTATAATTTATAATTTTAATTAAATATTTTAATATTTAAAAAAAAAAAAACAAAAAAAAAATTAATAGTAAAAAAAAGTATAGTTTTAATTATTATAATCCAGTTGTTTCAAAAAATTGCATTTATCGACTCCTTAAAAGTAAATAAAAAAAAAAAATTAATAATATTATATTGTTAACCGCATATATAAAATCACAACATAAAAAATAAAAAAAAAATTTTGCTCGAATGGCTTTATCGTTGTGCCAGTATCCAAACTTTTCAGATTTACAAGGTTTTTATGATACTACATATCATCATCATAATCATCATAATAGCAATCCGTCTAATAATACTAAATCAAATTCAAATGTAGAATTTTTTAATAATAATAATAATATTAATTATAGCAGTAATATTCAATTTAATAATCAAATGGAATATAGTAATAATGTAATATTACAACAACAAGTAAGTTTAATTTTTTTTTTAAATATAAAACAGATAAAAAATAACATATATATATATATATATATATTTATATTAATTTATAAATTATCGGAAAATATATAAATTATTTTTCAAAATACTAGTTTATTCTTAACGAAATCTATTTTGTATATATTATACTATATACTATTAATATATATATTTGACCTATGCAACTGTACTTAAATCGTCATAATCTTTCAGACGAAAGTCGATTTGGTCAATGCCACTGTGCGTAAGTCGTTATATATATAGTCTTTCAAACAAAAGTCTGTCATACAGTCAGTGCATAAGCCATCAAAATTCTTCAGACGAAAGGTCTCTTCTGCTCAAACACCAGTCATATAGGTTATAATATGCATTAAATAAAATAATATAATTATAATTTAATACTTCTACCCATAACTACTTATACCTGAAAGGGAACGGTTGACTTACTTCCGCAACACATTGTATGTGACGGAGAACCAAAAAATAAATAAAAACCTATTAATATATATTTAAAAATAAATTCAATATTGGAAATCGTATATTTTGATTTAACTAATAATGGTTTTTCTAAACAAAATATATTGAATTATTTAGAAAACATATACCTACATAAATTATTAATAATTTAGATCAGGGTTATTAAATTTTGTTTTTTTTTGTCTTATTTAATAATAAATTTTTGTTATAAGTTTATGGTATTAATTTATAGGTATAAAATAAAAATACAAAAAAAAAAAAATAAAGCTTTTTGTTACCAATACGTATTATTGGTACAAACTTCCAAATTAGCAATTTAAAATTTTTATAATAAACATCTAATTACTAAAATTATAATTATTTAATATAATTAAATTAATAATTAAATTATTTGTATAACATAATTTTTAATTGATGCTAATTTTAATTTTTTTTCTTTTTAACTTTAAACCTAAAATTATTTTTATATATATATATTTTAAAAAATATATAAAAGAGGAATTCATTTTTAAAATTATTCTTATTATACTAAAATATCTGTTGCTATCCGTTGTTTTTTTAAATATATAATTATTTAAAATATTGTATATATAAATACAAAAAGAATGAAGAAATAAATAGTATGTATGTATATAAGAAAATAAATATATACGTGTGTATATAATATACAAATACGTTATATAAAAAAAAAAATTAATATAAATTGCTTATTATTAAGTTTTAAGTTTATTAAATATTTTTATTTTGACTAAACAGTTTAAAAAGAAAACTATATACATATTTATATATATATATATACTTATTTAAAAATAATGAAAAATATTTGCTATATTTTTTTACAGAATTCAACTGTTATTAGAAATTTCGGAACTGATATATGTCATAATAGAAACAATCAAAATAATAATAATAATAACTCAAATGCTAATAATTTTAATGAATATGAACAAGACGTAATAAATTTTGTTGATTCGCCACCAAATTCAAAAGAATCTTGGCCAGGGGAATATGAAAAAGGTAACATACATACATATATATATATAGCGATTAGAATTAGTATTAATTATTATTATATATTAATATAGAAGATATAAGTAGTTATATTAATACAAAATTATATTACATATATATTATATATTTTAAATATTATTCTTATTATCATATAAAAATTTAAAAAAAAAATGTCTTTTAATAATTTAAAAATTTTATATATATATATATTTTTTTTTTTTATTTATTTATTTATATAAATTTAGAAGAACAACAACGTCCAACAATATTAGATGTTCATACAATTTACTCAAATCATATAAATCGTAAAAGAAGAATGGATTGGGATGCAATAGATGTTAATTCAGAATCAGCTGATAATAAATCATCATCATCAGTGATAAGTCAAACAAAAGTACCAAATATTGATAATAAAAATCATGAAAAAAAGAAATCTGCAGGTATGTTATTTATTTGTTTTATATATGTCTTCTTTAGATATCGATTTATTACAACTAAAATTTTATTATTTAAGATAAAATTACCATCTAGATATACATATTAACAAAAAATTTACTTTTTAGATAGTTAAAGACATAGATAGTTAAAGTGATAATATATATATACCTATATATAAGTAAATAAAACAAAAAAAAATTTTTTTTTTTTTTCATAAATATAGGAAAGTATCTAGGCAATAAAATTTAATTAATGTTAACATGTATATCTATATATGTAAATATATATATATATGGCTTTAAAAATTGATAAACATATTTAAAGTAAAAACAAATCTTCTTTAAAAATATATATTTAAATAAACAAAAACAAGCCATTTTCAAATAGACACAAAGTACATAAAGAAATACTTTCACATCACAAACAAACAAATTTTTTTTTTTTTAACATTTTTTATCTTAAGATTTATGTTTAATATATACTAATACTAACTAATATTATTATTTTAAAAAAATATAAATCAAGTTTGTTTGATGAAAATATTTGAAAAACAAAAAAAAAAAAAAAAAAACTTTAAATTGAAATTTTGTTATTAAAAGAACCGGTGTTTTGTATATTAATTGTGTCATTTTGTGATAGTCACGTGAACAATTTGGGAAAAAAAAACCTATACTTATTTATTAACTTTATTGGTTTAATGTAAAAAAAAAAAAAAAAAAAAAAACAAACAGATAAAAGCACTAGGTATTGTTAAATACAAGTTTTATTATGTAATAAGTTATGAGTCTTGTAAATTTTGAAACATTTTTATTTTATTTTATGATCCGTCAATAAGGCCATAAGGAAAAAAAAAACAAATTAGTAAATTTTACAAAATTTTAGTCAAAATTTTTTTAAGTAATTTTAAATTCGTTGTATCTGGTTGTATATTTATATAATAGTAAAGCCTTGTACAAACAAAATCATGTAGAAATATTAATTTTTATATCTAAATGGTTTTAAATATGTATATATAATTTTTTTTTTTATTTTTCGGTATGTTTTAGAACATGATTTTTATTATATCTATTATCATTATAATTTTAAAAGTTTTATAGATCGCGATATCTAAAAATTAACATATACCTATCTATGTATATCTAATTATATAGGTATATATGTATATACAATTTAATGAACCTCAAATAATTCACATGTATTATATTGTAACATATATATACATATATATAATATTTAAACATAATATTTTCGTAATTTATATGCCCAATATATACATAAATAATATGAGTAATAATTTTGTTTACACATTGACGCCGGCTGATATGCAATTTTATTTGATTTTACAATAATTTGACAATAATAATTAACTACGTTAGCTAATATTCTATTGAAAGATAAAATATTACTTAGAAAACCTTATTTTTGAAAAAACCTGAATTTAAGGTATAGGTTAAATATTTAGTTGGTAGTTTTAGTTAAAGTAGGCTTTAAGTTTTAATATATATATAAAAAAAAAAAAAGAATTAAATTGTTTTTTTATACAAATTTTTTCAATATATTAATTATAATATAAAAATCACCATAGTTTCTTTCTTGTGACAGCTAGTAAATTCTTTATAGCCATAGTAGCCAAGCCACGTACATTCAAAAGTTTTAACCTATAAGAAAGAGTTCTTTTTAAAATTTTGTTTTGAATTGTGAAAATCAAATAATGGATATCCAAATAAAACACAAAACTAAACAGAAAAAAAGTCCTTTCTAATAATCATAAATAAAGTGAATACAGGTTTACATTCTACAAAAAAGAAAATTACTGAAGAAAATAATTATAAATTACAAAGAAAAAAACCCTGTCCACTAAATATGTATTATAAATATAATTTAATAATATAGATAGAACTCAATCCATGTTTCATAATGATTTTATAGCTTCATAGATGATTTCATTATTACAGTATTACCTAAAACATTTTTCGCTATAATATAATTAAATTTAAAACAAAAAATTCTTTGCCTTTCTAAATTATAATATAAACAAAATTTGATAACAAATTTCGAAAATATTTTTTTTTTACTTAAAATTTATTTGTTTTAATTTTAAGTTTGTACAACTGGAATTTTTGGATTCGTATATGGAAATTAAAATAAATACAAATAATACATAAAATAAAAAACGATCATTTCTAATCGCATAAACTAATTTTTAATAAATTATAGTAGGTATTTTTTATCAAATTATAATATTAAAAAAATCAAAATTTTAATAATATTTTAACTGTATATCCATCCACACAATTTTGCAAATTTTATATTGAATTTTTTATAAAAAATATAAAAAAAAAAAATATTTGCTTCCATTCATTCAATCTAAATAAATACCATACTTTTTTTTTTTATTTTTTAAGTAAATAACATTTTAAAATTTGAATAATATTTCAACTTGCTAATTATTTTTAAATACAATTTAATAACATTAGTATCATATATATGTGTATCTTAAATTTTAAAGTTTAGAAGGTGCAGTATTCGGGAGTACGACAATTTACCTAAATAAAATTGGCAAAAAGATATTTTGGCCTAATGGAATTATAACAAAAAGACAGTTGGTTTCAAAATCATGATTATTTGTTTCTCTCAAGAATATTTATAAACATGAGTGGTGTTCTAAATTAGAATGAATGAGGACTAGTCTTTTTCTTTTTTTTTAAAAAAAAAGTTTGAAATGTGTAACAAAATTCCGTAATCTCACATAGACTTTACGTTTTTAAATATTTTCTAATTAACAATAATAATTATTTAAAAGGAATTATATGCAATGAAATGAGAAAATTTTCGAAAATATAAATTTAAATTACTTGTTCATAGAAATGCTCACCTAGAGATGAATTACTGCAATCTTAGTAGAAGATGGTGTTCATATATTCAAAAAAGAATTAAACTGGCATAACCAAACATTTTTTTATTTTCATTTACGCATTTACAATTACAATTTATAAAAAAACTTAAAATAATATTTTAATATTTAAAAAATACTTATTCATAAAAGAAACACTTCAATAATTAAACAAAAAAATTAAAAATATATTATAACTTTTTCAATAAATATATATACATACTATAAAAAAAGGGTACGGATACACTTCGCAACTTTCATTTAGCAACTGAACATTTGATCAGTAGACATTTCGGAAAATGGACACTTAACAAAAAGACATTTAGCAAAACGAACACTTAACAAAAAGATATTTGGAAAAAGGACATTTAATATTTTGAACGCTGAACGCCTACATAAATAAAAGTTGAATAATGTCCAAATTAAAAATAATAACAATTTTATTTCAAAAATTCTTTTATCATTATTTTCACTAAATTTATTTATTATTTTAAACTAAATTTCTTTTTTGAAAAATTAACTTTACGTTTTCGATATTAATTATATTGACAAAATATATGCATTCACTTGTAAAATTTTTTAAGCGTTCAAGTTTCTTTAAATGCCCAATTTGCCAAGTTTTCACTTATTAAAGTTGATAAATGTCCTTTTCTTAATTGTCCGTTTTGGTAAATGTCTTTTTGTTAGGTTTCTCTTTTGCTAAATGTCTTTTTGTAAAATGTGTTTTTTTGCTAAATGTCTTTTTGGCGAAAGGTCCCTTTTTTTAAAAGTCTTTTTGCCTATATTGTCCCTTTTATTAGTCTTTTTTTTTTTAAAGTAATATTTTGCTATAAAGGCTAATTTTCATGGAAAAAATTTCATTCGATATCGGATATTTAGAAATAGTAAACTATACTTAATACTACCAATAGGAAAGAGGGAGAAAAATAATGAATTCAAATGTCATGTATCCATAAAAATGTATAATAGTGTGCCCATTTTTTTGTGTAACATACACAATATTATGGCATATCTCCGATATTTTCTGAACGCTTGCTTGTACAATTTTATGGTTAGTTTGTTCGATATTTTTGTGTTTTTCACAAAACACTCTGTCACAGAAAGTAGTGTTTTTGTATCTTCTGCCTATACTCTAATAAATATCGCCGATATTTTTCTTCATGAAAAATAGCCTTAAGTTTTTCTTTTTTGTTAAATGACATTATAGGCATTAATGCCTTCTTGCAAAATGGATTTTGATTACGGCTAACTTGCATAGATCTGAATTATTCATATTTTGGAATACATTTTTTTTTTTGGTAATTTAGAAAAGAAAAGAATTTATTTATTATAATTTTAAAAAATCTTTAATATTTTTGTTTCTATAAGAAAATTTTAATAAATATATCTTATGTAGAAGTTCAATTACCTTTTTTTTTTTTAAAAAAAAAAAATTTCGGTATTATATCAAAAATATCAAGGTAATTGTTAATAAGAATTAAATCAAACGTATATTTTAAAATAAAAAAAAAAAAGAAACAATATTTTGAAAAAAAAATTAAAAAAATTTAAGATAAATATAATTAAAAATAAATAATGATTTCAAATTATTATCAACAAAAGAAAAAAAATAATCAATTAAAATTAGAAAAAAAAAAAAAAAACCATAAACTATGGGTATGATAACAAAAAATAAAAATATGATTTGATATAATTTTAATAATTTTATTTAAAACAGTAAAATTTTTATCTTATCAATATATTTACTTATTAAATTGAAAGATAAAACTATATAAAACTATATATATATATATAAAATTTATATTCTTTACAATCTAATCAAATAAATTTTTCAGATAAATTTTTGTAAAAATAAATGCGATTAAATAAAAATTTTTCAAGATAATGATTTTTATTGTACAATCATGTAAAATTTAAATTCGTTTTAAAAAATTATTTTATATATATATATATATATATATATGTATAATTAATTAAAAAAAAAATTTTTTTTTTTTTTTTTAAATCAAATTTATGACCTATGATACATAACCATTATTTAAAAAATCTTTTATTTTTATTTTGGTAGACAAAATGGGTCAAATAATCAATTTATTTACCAAAAAAAAAAAAAAAAAAAAAATTATAATATTGTGCAAAGTTAAGGTCAAAGACTATACACTTTATTATTATTTATATTTTATTTATTTTTTTTTTTTTTAATTACTGATAATTTTTACAAAAAAAAATTTGTTTGAGCTCAACTTATATTATATATATACATAAATATATATATATATATTATGTACATATATGCGTATATAGCCTGTAAAAATATTTTATATTGTCGTTGTAAATGATAATATTATAAATACATCACAAAGTAGAGAAATTATATTCTATAAAGTTGTTTTTTCCTAAGCTTTATTCTAAAGTTTATTCTTGCTTTGTTTTTTTTTTCTTTTTTCTATTACCATTATATTAGTTATATTAGTTAATATAATGTACATATAATTCAAATTTAAAATTTTTTCATATATTTTTTTTGAATTTTAAACTTCATTTTTGTTACAAAGAAATTTTTGTTGCAAAAAAATATTTTTGTTATTATAAATTTAAAAAATATGTAATAAAGGATTTAATTCAATAATAAAAATAACAGATATAAGAAATAAAACATTAACAGATTATATTAAAAATTATACACATAAATATTAGTATAATTTAAAAAATTGATTAAAATAAAATGTATAATTCAAAGTCTGGAACATACAAATATCATATACAGAACAGGATATTTTATAATAACTATACATATATTAGATGACACTAGATTGTTATTTAAAAGGTATATATAAATGATACTGTGACCTTTTGATGTAGATCTATTATGCTCACCCTGTTACATACAAGTATACGTATTGTAGATTTTGCCTCCACTTATAATACTTCTGTCACCCCTACTGCTTCTAAGAAAATAAAGATATGTATATAGGGTTTATTGCTGTTCATCTTCGACAATGCAATATGCTTCTAGGTGCATATATCTTGCTCGGAGTAAAGCTTCACAGTTTTTGAGTATATGATCTGAAGAGTTTCTTCTTCTTCACAGAATCTACATGTACCATAATTTTCCATTTTTATTTTCCTAATTTTCCTAATATTAAGTGCTTCTTTAGCCGGCAGTGTCCCGACATTATTCCTATTAGAATTTTCAGTTTATTTTTACTTAATTCTATAACTTTTCCGGTTATAATTTCCAAGAAGCTACTTAGATTGTCTAAGTCCGAATTTGTCATTCCATATTTTGCGTTAACAGTTTTACTCTTCAAAATGTTTCTCTTATTTTGTATGCCATAAAATTGTTCATAACCCGTAAAAGCACCTCTCGATTGCATACACTTTAGCTCGAAATATCCTAGAGAATTTCCCCAACGATTTTGAGTATTTGGTTCCTGGGCCTTTTAATCTAGAGTCAGTTTCTTCCGATGTTTTTGAACCATCAGTAAACCATTTCAATACATGTTGTCCAAGAGCATAGCCGGCAGAGCACTCTCTAAACTAATAAATAATACATAGAGAATATAATTTAAAAATTAATTAAATGTGGTCCATACACCAGAAAATTTGTTCAAAAACATATTTCCATACTTCCTATGTTTAATCATCTGTAGCATGACTTCGAAACTGTTTGTTAAATTGTTTAACAAAATGAAAATTTTTTGTGTAATGGTGAAATTGATAAACCAAAACATACATAAAATCAGTTAACAATAAATTCTTGTATTCTTTACATCTAATCAATTTTTGTAATTATATAATTATAATAATTTATAAAATTAATAATTTTTATTTAAGAACAATTCACTTTTTTTAAAAGATCTTGAAAATTTCTTTCTAAGGATATAATACCTTAGTCATTTCAAATAATTCTTATAGTCATTCTTATAATCAGATAATTTTATTCGCGTCATTTTACGGTGCCTTCTGCTGTTTGCAAGTAGACAAATACTAAAGTTTGTAAATTTATTTAAGCAAAAGTTTATTAATTAGTGGGTGCTGAAGAGCTAAAAAAATTTATGAAAATTTTAAACGAATTTATTAGTTTATGGTTCCTATGAGACATATGAGATCTAAAAATTTTCTTAGAAAAGTACCTACATACGTTTTTTTTTTTAAATATGTATATAAAAACAAAACACAAACTGTATATAAAGAAAATAAGTATTTTTTCTAATCTGAATATCCGAAAAGAGATCCTAAATATATGTATGTATGTATTATATATTTGATGATTATTAAAGAAAATTTATTACTGACCAAATATAACAAATCATAATTAAAAATAAAAAGAAAAAAAACAAAAATAATTTTTTTTTTTATAATATTGTGTATACCTATGTATATATATATACTATATACGGTACATATGTATACGTAAATGAACATTTTCTTTTTTGCTATGTTTTACTTTTAAACAAGTGATCATTTTTGTTATCTCTTTGTAAAGCTTAATATCAAAAATAATAATAATAATAACAATAATAATAACAACAATAATAAAAATAATAATATCAGTTTTTTTATATTTATTTTTATTTAATATAATAATAATATATGTACTAGTTAGTAGTTGTTTACATTTACAATATAAGATTATATTTTTTTATATTCATATATGAAATATTATGTATATACTATTAATATGTATATTAATATATACAAACTACTATTTAGTAGCAACTATTAGTACATTGATTTTTTAATCAAAAGCAAATAAAATATATACGTATAAACATGTAATATGTATAAAATATATATTGGGATATTTTTATGTATATAATATATATATATATATATATATATATATATATAATTCTACATTGTATATATTACGTGTATATAAGTATAGTATGTACAATTATATGTACATAAGTAGACCCGGAATTTTTGTTTTGTTATCATATTATGTATAAAAAAAAAAAAAATGAAGTTCTTTACGATTTAATTATCACTCTTTTTTTTTTTTTTTTTTTTTTTTATTTTTTAGGCGAAATATATGTATTTATTATTTTGTTTTTTTTTTTTGTTTTTTAGAGATTATTTTTTTTTTTTTTTTTATATAAAAAAATAACAACATTATAATAAAATATTATAAAAAAGTAAGAAATAAATATATGTATGGTATAGGAGAGAGGGATAATCTTTTTATATACTTTCAAATTTATTGTATTACTAGTTGAAAAATTTGCTTTCTCAAGTTAACAAGTTACTTGTTTTTTTTTTTTTTGTTTTTTATTGTTTTATTGTTTTTGTTTTATTCTTATATTTGGTGCTTTTTTTTTTGTATATTTATTAAAATGATTTCTTGACAAAAAAAAAAAAAAAAAAAACAAACAAACAAAAAAACAAAATAAAAATTTAATATATATATTAATACAAAAACAAAAATAATATCTATAATAAAAATTTTAATTTTTTACTTATATAAAAAATATCAGTTTGTATCTATTTTTTTATTTTATTTTATTATTTTTTTTTTTTGAATTTTCACTCTTTAATTTAATTTATATTTTTTTAAATTGCACATGTGTACATAAATACAAATTAATTATTTTAATTTTATATATGTACCTACCTATATCTATAATTAAAAAAAAAAATAAAAACAAAAATTAATTATTTGATTTAATAATAAACGCGTTTATTTTAAAATTAATCAAATAATTAATTATACCTATATTAAATTAATAAAATATAAATATTAATATAAAAACAAAAAAACTTTTAATAGGTATTTTAATATGTATATTTATATACATAATACATATATATGTATATAATATATATATATTCAAACTACATTCAATATATGCATATTTATTATTTACTCTGTACATACATACCTATATATACATATGTACTTTGTTCTGAGATATATCAACTATTACCTAGTTTTTCCGAAAATCTGATAATTTCCAAAATCTGAATTTAATTTTGTATTATTTATTTTGTTTTATTTTATAACACAAATAATAATTAATATTATTTTAATTTATTCAAATATAACAATCAAAATATAATAATATATAGGTATACAAACATATATACATATGTATCTTAATTATAAAAAATTTATTCAAATTCCTAATTAATTATTTATTAATTTAAATTGTAAATTTAAAATCAACAAAATCGAACAAATTAAAATTACATACTTACTTATAAATTTAAAAAAAATTCCTCATTTTAAATTACAACCGCAACTTATATTTCGTTGAGATTTATATAACATTTACATATATAATCTATATGTATAAAAAAAATATAATATACAAAAAAAAAAAAAAAAACGTTCAAAAACAAAACGTTATTTTTTAATTTGAATCATCCATTGACGTCACATCATATCACATATTATATGTATACATATATAAATGAGGATTAACTAATTTATCTATATATACATTATACATAATATATGTACATATGTATAATAAATATATCTTAAAAACTCTCATTATAAATAAGATGCGTCAATGGGTTTTTACATATCTATCATGTATAGCTAAAGCTATATTATGTATATGTATATTATATATATACATATAAGTATATAATTAAAATATATTATATGTAAATTTTCTTTTTTTTTTATTTGAATAAATAAATAAAAAAAAAATAAAATCAAAAAAGTGTTTAAAATTTAAAAAAAAAATAAATAATAAATTTAATGGCAATTAAAATGAAACTCGTTTATACATACATATACATACATATATATAAATATAATAATAACAAATTAATAAAATCTCCTTTTTTTTACTATAAAATGTACTTATAATTGTATATTTATAATATAAATTACGCCAAAACTCTCTAATATAGTTCAACAGCAAATATGTATATACATAATGTATACAAATCAAATTCATAAATCGGTGTAAATATTTAACACTTATATTTTATTTAAAAAAATATATATATCAGCTGTTTTTATATTGAAAATATGTATATTTATTAATTAGGTATATTTTTTTTTTTTTTTTTGGTTATATAAAATTTTTGTTTATTATTGTAATATAACAACATATATACGTACATACATGCATACATATGTAGTAATCTAAAAAATTTTTGAACGTTTGATTAAAACCGTTGTCTAGACTTTAGACACCATATAATGTCAAATTTTTAATCATAATTAATTTTTTTTTTTTTTTTTTTTAATTACATATGTATGTATATACTTATTTTGATTATCACTGTATTTACAAATATTTAATAATTTAAAATTGATTATAATTATTATAACATTTATAAAAGTACAAAAGATTTTGTATATACAATTATATGTATGTAGTGATTTATTTTACACACAAATACAACAGATAATATTTATTTAAAAATAATGATCATATCCATGATCATACAGTGATCTTTAAAAGCAAAAAAATTTGAAGGATTTTAAATAGAAAAAAAAAAAAAATTAGTTTGGAAAAGAATTGAAGGACTTTATATAATAAGGAAATACATATGTATAGTTTAATTTTTTGTACTTTTTTAAATACCTATACAATTTTGAAATTTTTATATACCTATAATAGGTACAATTTTTTGTTAATGAAAGTTTTCTATTTCGATTTTTAAAGAAATTAAGATATCATTATTGAATTTGCCTACGACTGGAAAAACTGTAGCTAGACCATTTTTAGCTCTATTTTTGACATTAGAAGATAAATAGATATTTTACTTTATTATTGTGGTATTAATGGCAATAATAAGTTAATGGGCCCTTTTAATTTCGTATGTGGGTCATTTTTTATGATATTACTTACCTTAAAGAATATGAAAATATAAATATTATATATACATATGTATGTACATTCTTCATTCTATTTATGTAGAATATAAAGTATTTTAGACACTTAGAAAAATTTCTTGAGCAATTAAAGATATTTGTTATATAACTTTTAAATTCTTACAGGTTAATAAACAAAAAATTTTTGATATTTTGAATTAATTACTTCCGGATTATAATGATTTATTAAAGAATCCGGGTTTCATAATGATTTAAACATAATATTAATACGTACCTATAATAGTTGTATTGCATTATAGTTTTTATTCAGATGAGGACAAATTCGCTTTTTTTTTTTTTTTCTAAAAAAAATTGTAATTTTAAACGTAGAAGTGGATTGATATCAAAATTCATTAAAAATATCTTGTGGCCATCAAAATTTTTTAACATTTCCAAAAATTTCGAATCGAATGTATACTTCATTTTCATTTCAAGAGAATAAAATAAAAGAGTATAACTTAAACGGAATGCAATACATACGTATATTTATATACATAATATATTTCTTACTAAAAATTATTTTATTTTATCTCCTACTAACAAAAACCAAAAAAAAAAAAAATTCATTATTTGTGCATAAAATTCAAAGAAAAAAAGCACATTTGAACAAAAAAAAAAAAAAAAGAAATGAACATAATATGTAAAAAAGTTTACGTACGTTATTATTAGTACAGGTGAAACAGATGCTTATATATGTATGGTAATGATCTTCTTTTTTTTTTTATCTTAAACGTGCGTACATATTATACATAGTTTCGTTTTTTATGTAGGTACATATAATATAAATTTACCTATATCGATTATATACTCGTAAATATATACTTTCAAAATTTATATAAATTTTTACATATACATTTGTAAATTTCACTGTATACCTATACTATAACTATAATGACATACTTACAAATAAATTGTTATCAAAAGAAAGAAAATTATAAAAAAAAAAAATTTTTTTTTTTATTTTTTTTTATCAGTTACAAAAAAAAAAATCTTTTTTGATTATTTCATTTGATTTTGAGTTTGAGTTTAACCATTTTTTAAATAGGTGACTACTATAAAATGTGTTTACTATGTACATAATATATAATATTTTGTACATACATAAATGTATGTAAATGAAAGGAGATAATGTTTAATGAGAAAGTATATATTATATACATATAAACATATTATGTTTGAGAGTAAAAATAAAGCCAAAAACCAAAAAGTAATGAAAAAATACAAAAAATGTATGTATGTCATGTATTAGTGTATATAATACATACATATAGAGTTTACCAATTAATTTGGTTCATTAGTTTGTTATCAATAATGTTCTTAAAAAAATTTTGTTTTTCGTACATTAAGTACATTATATACATAAAATTCAAAACAAAAAAAGACAAAAAAAAAATTTAGTATTAATAATTAATTTTTAAACAAACAACCAATATAACTTTTTTTTTTTTTTTTTTTTTTTTGTTCTTCGAAAATTTACCATTATTTTTTTAAAAAACAGTACTTAGATACATATTTATTTAAAATTTAAATATTATATTTGTTGTCAGGAAAATATTAAATACATGAAACTTTTTTAGCTAAATTTATATAAAATAAATATATAAAATAGAAAATTAGAAAAAAAAAAAAAAATAAATAAAAGGATATATATAGAAAATGCAACCATTTTTAAATCAAATGATTGAAAATAATAGAAATCGTAATAATGGATGTAGATTTCAAAGTCAAACACCAAATAATAATAATAATAGTAATAATTCCGGTAAGATTTTTTTTTTTTTTAAGTGTAATTGTTGTAAACATTTTTTTTTTTTATTTTTTAGTTTATTAATTAAAATTTGTATTCAAAAATTTAAAGTTAGTCACAGGGAAGAAAAGAAATATAGAAATCTATTTATCTAAAAAAATTTTTTTTTTTATTGGGATATTATTATAAGTTTTAAAGTTTGTATTTATAAAATTTATGTAATTTAAAAATATTCTAGATGAAAATAACAATCGAAAATATTTGATTTGAATTTATTAGAATTTATTAGAAATTATATATATATATATATATATATATATACATAATATATTATTACCCTCGTCTATTAATAGCAATTGTATTTAAATTAATCAAAATTACAAATCTCAAATCTGTATACTTAAGATTAATTTTTTTATTTTCGAGATAGGTAAAGTAATTTCTATAAACTTAAATTGTTTACAAATTATTTTCCTTGAGAAATAAAGTATACCTACATCGAATTTCAGAATATCATATAATATTATATACGTTTTTTTTTATATTTATATAAAAAGGACATACGATTAAACATTTTCTTTAATTGTGGTATAAAAACAATACCTCATATTAAAATTTTATATCAGTAAAGTAATACATTTTTTTTTTGTTTTTTAAAAATTGAAATTATATCTTATAGGTATCAATTTTGACTTTTAACTACTATTATATATATATACTATATAGAACCAGATTTTCTAAATTTTTTTTTTAAATTTTGTCACCAAATTGTTTTTTAATTAGTTATAACAATATTTTCTTTTTTTTGTATTACTAAAAAAAAAATATATGCAAACTAATTAAAATATAAAATAATTAATTAAATTCTATTATATATTTTTTTTTTATATTTTTTTTATATATTTTAAATATATTTTATATATTTATACAATAGGCAGAGCTAGTTGGACTGATGACATTGACTTTGATCTGAATGCTGATTTTAGTAATAACAGTTATTTAAATAAGTAAGTTATCCATTAATTAAAGCATAATTCTTTTATTAATTTTATTAATTTTAATTACTTCTAAATTAAAAATAAAAAAATATATAGCGCTGAACCATTTCTATTTTCACCGGGATTATCAGCATTAAAACAAGAAATACCATCACCAAATGCTGCGGAACAACAACAACATAATCAACAAAGAAGTGGTAATAAAACCCCACCGATATCATCAAATCATCAAGTTCACAATCAAATCATACAAAATACTTCTTCACAAACTGTTGATAATAAACAGCAACAACAACAACAACAACCGGATAGTAATGCAACACAAAATGCATCACCAACAAATAATAATACACATCAACCAATGGAACATGAAGTACAATCACAACCATCACAAGGACATAAATTACAATCACCGCATTCACCATGTAATGGTTTAATGAATGGTGGTACTGCTTTTATGATTCCAAAAGATAATTTAGAAGGAAATAATTCAAGACAAAGTCCAAATTGTCAAATGGATCCATTAAAAACTGATACAGTAAATGATGATTACAAGTAAGATTTTAATTTTTAAAATATAATTAATATAATATTTAAATGTTTATTAAAAATTTTAATTAAATAATTCTTTTTTTTTTTTTAAATAAATTTTTAAAACAGATTTCAATATATATTAGCAGCTGCAACATCAATTGCTACTAAAAGTAATGAAGAAACTTTAACATATTTAAATCAAGGACAAAGTTATGAAATAAAATTGAAAAAAATTGGTGACTTAAGTTTTTATCGGGATAAATTATTGAAGGTAGGAAGTTTTTTCTTTTAAAATTTTATTTAAAAATTTTAAAAATTATAAAATTGTTTAATTTTATTTTATTAAAAACTTTAAACTAAGTTAACCTTCCCTTAAAACTATACCTAACTAACAAAATCTAATCCTAAATGCTAGGTTCATTATCTATTTAAGCTATTTATTTAACCATTAGAAGTTACATTTTATTATTTTTTATCACTTATCTTATCACTATACATACACTATACATTATAAGAGTTATGCATATAATGTATAGCCAATAAAAGGGAGAAATACACATTGTTTTGTTTGATTACGAATAGTTTCTATGAAAAACGGATCAAATCTTATTGTATTATAGTTTTGCGATACAAGCATTATTGGAAATTAAATTTACGCAGGCTCTTATGATTTTTTGTTAAAATTTTCTTTTTTTTTTTCATTATACTTGCATTATAGTGGATTCAGCATATAAGATAACAGGCCTAACAAATCTTTTATATGTCAAATTTTTACTCTTTCATCGATCCTAATTATAGTATCGATCATAGTAAAGTTTCTTAGACGCCATAAATACTTTTGTCCCTTTTTGCAATTTTTTTTTAATATATTATCAATTTAATGTAAATAGTAATTGAAAACAATAAAATACACCATAAGTATTTGGGTGGTTTATTTTTTTTTTATCAGATAATGTGAAGTTTGAAGCTTTTATTTGAAAATTCTACTAAGTAATTTTTTAGTTTTATTACTTGTTTTATTAATAATAAGGGTATTCACAAGTTGGTGCAAAGTGATCTTGCACAAGTGCAAAATTTTGCACCGTAGCATATTTAAATTTTTTGACAGTTAAAGTGCACAATTTGTTGTTGTTTTTATGTATAAAAAAGTTCAAAATTTTGCAAGACTATGCAAGACCTAAACCCTATTGCATATTTGTGCATAAGACCATTGCAAAGTTTCTTTATATATTTTTTGTAAGCGCTATATTAGATAAAAATTTAAAAAATATCAAGATATACAAATATCTGAAATTTTTGGTAAGCATATTAAATTTTTATGTAAACAAAACAAGCACATCAACGGTATTTGACAGTTCAATAAAAATTCATGCTAGGGTTGTTCACGAATTGGTGCAAATATGTGCTACGGTGCAAAAAAAATTTGCACTTTTGCATCAACTCGTGAATACCCTTAATGTTTTGGAAAAGAAATTACTTCACATTTATCTACCTAATTTTTAGTAGCCATATATTGCAATAATCAATTTTAAGGTTGCATTAATTATTATAAATATTTTTTAGGTGTGTAAATCAAAATCATTTATGAATTTTATAGAATAAATTGGAAGCCAAAGTTTTAATTTATTTATTTATATTATATAATATTACAAAACCATCGGCTGCTAAGGCCATTACAGGTCGAATACTATTATTAAATTATACACTAATATTATTTATTTTGTTTATATTATATATTATATATTTACACTATATTTGGTAGGAAGGAGGATTTGTTTTCAATTAAGTACTCGTATAGTTCCAAAATTTTTGAGATTAATGAAAATAAATTGCATATTTTTAGGTTGTTTTAAAAATGATTGTTTGTTTTTCCATTTGTTTTCAATGACAAAATTCACTTTTCTTTTCTTCTTATAAACTTTTCATAAATTTAAAATTAAATATATTTCTTTTTATTAATACATAAAAGTGTTATTAATTACGAAAAACTAATTGTATATTAAAATTTAAAAAATTAAATTATTATATATAATTTGATCATATATTGCTTTAGATATTAAATTATTGATTTTAAGTTATAAATATTACTTAAGAATATTAGAAATTAATATTACAACAAAGAATTATAAATAGTTAAAATAATTTAAATTAATAACTAAATTAAGTTAAATAACTTTAAACAATATAAGGAAATAAATTGAGGAACAAATTATATAGTATAGCAAAATGATTCAAAATATATCTAATGACAGAAAACATAATATAGTTATAAGTGTATATTATAAAGAAAAAGTTTTTTTTTCTTTACCTAGTCTTGACTGTGTGGAATATTAATAAGGTTTTTTTTTTATGCATTTCTCTGCCACATAAATCTGGACAGTAAATTACACAGCCTTTTCTGTCCAGGCGTGGCTGTAAATATCGTAAGGGGGAATAACTCTTACGACGTGTGTGGGATTCGAACCCATATTCCCTCGGTGTTTACAGTGTATTTTATACGCTCTTACCCACTAGGCTACCGAGGCCCCTTTAATAAAGATTTTATGAAATATGCGCAATAACGATTCTGGAATATGAATAAACAATTTATTGGTTAAAATTTTTTATTATTATAATAATGAGCTAAGGATACCTGGGTATTATTTGACCCAGACAAAAAGTATAAAATTGATAAATATATATTTTATATCACTCTTATTTTATTAAATAAAGATTTTTGTTTAATATTTAATTTGAATAGAATTTTTTTAAGGATCTTTATTTATATTTTAAGAATATTTTTTTTTAAACATTTTTTTTTTTTTTTTTTTAATTATTTTACTATTCATAAATTCCTAGTTGATAAATATAATCACGCTGTTTAGACATTTTTAAAATTTTTCTAAATAATTATACGAATGAATATGATATTCGTATGATGAATATCTCATATGATATTCGTATGAAGATTATGTCATACCAATAATACAATTTTCTAATAGAAAGTTTGATTCTTTTTCATAGTAAGTTTTGCTTGTTATTATTGGATCTTGAATTTTCTTTAAAAAAAATTTCTTTCCTATATACTTTGAAAGCTATGTTTCATCATATGCTACCACACAGGACAGATCAATATTTTAAACCATATACTACGTACTAAAGCAATTTTTTAAAAATTTTTACATTATCGTAATAACTGAAAAATTTTAAATACATATAACTAAACTTCTATGCACTATTGTAAAGTTTTAGTTATACCAATAATTAGATATAAAATATATTTTTTTTGGGTTGGTGACGAAATCGACAAACAAAAAAATTCACAAAAAAGTATTCATTTTTTTTTAATTAGAAAACAAATTTTAAAAATGTGCAAAGAATATTCTGGAAAAAGCAAAAAACTCTAATTTTGTAACAAACTTTAAAGTTCTTTCTAATTATTTTTATTGAATACATATATCAATATCAAAGAATATAAAACAGTGAGAGCTGCCGCCTCTAAGCGCCCAACTCTAAAGTTTACTCCAAGTGTGAACAACTCTAAAGTCGTTCTAGTCCACCTCATACTCCTCGTAAACAAATTATTGAACCATAATATTGTAAGCAACTTTAAAGTCTTTTCTTATTATTTTTATACATACATATTTCAACAACTATTTAGATATTTAAAATAATTCTGGATTTTTTTTTTTTTTTGTGGCAAAAATCATTATGGATTTTGTTTTTTGTAAATTTTTGCTCCTTCCCAAATTTTTTAATTAAATTAGATTATTATATTAAATATTTTTTAAGATCATTCTCATAATTTGAAAAATCCTAATATAATCTATTCAATCGAATTTTATTAAATATATAATTTATTTATCCAATTACCACCAAATTTAGGTATAAATATAATATAATATAAACAAAATAAATAATATTTACTATATAAGTATTACCTATATAATAATCTATAATTATTAATTCAACCTATAATAACCTTATAGTAATCAATGGTTTAGTAATATATGTATACATATATTATATCATATTATATATAATATTAATTTAAATAAATAATTAATTACATATACGTATATTTAAATTATATTCAATATAAAAGCAATTATTTATTTTTCAATAAATTGAAATAGTAATGAAAAATATATTTGTATATATATGTATATGTGTATGTGTATATGCAATTAAAAAACAATTAAAAGAAAAAAAATAATAAATCATTAAATTTTTCATTCATAATTTTTTTTTAAATTAATATTTTAATAAAAAAAAAAAAAAAAAATTTAAAAAATAAAAAATATAAGAAAAAAAAAATTAAAAAATATAAGAAAAATATTTTTAAATTAAAGAAATGATTTTTAATTAATATGACTTTAAAAGAATATATAGACTTTTAAAGAATAATATCTAAAAGAACTTAAGTTTTATGTACTAAACTAATATACAAAACTCATACAAGTATACATTAATTGTTAAAAAAAAAAAAAAAACACACAATAAACAAAATAAATTTAATGACAAAAAAAAATAAATTAAATTCAATTGACTATAATAAATATATTGTTTAGTTTATAGATCACAATTGATCCCAATATACATACATACATATTTCTTTTTTTCCTTTTGTATATGTACTAAAAATGATCAATTTTGCATAAAGCTCTAAAATATTGCAAAATAAAGAAAAATTATTTGTTTTTTTTTTTCTATTTTTCCTTTTTTTTTTTTTGTTTTTCAAATTAAAATGAACTAAATAAAATTAAAATATTTTATGGAAAAAAAAAAAAATATTTTTGATTCAATTTACGTACTTGAATTCAAAATTTTATTTTATAATATGATACCAATATATAGGTACCATTTCATTGAATGTTTTTGATATTTAAAAAGTGTTAATTGAAATATTAGTTAACATCTTTTAGTTGATTTAAGATTTTGTGAAAATTTTTTTCATCAAAATGATTTAATTTATTTTAAATCAAAAAATATACATGTACAATTTATATATACAAACGAAAATTTAATACAACAATCATATATATGGCGTTAATAATATATACGTATTGTGTACTTTCTTTATTTTATTTATTTATTTTTTTTTATTTTTTTTTGTTCTTTAATAAAATAAAAAATTTACATTATACAAAAAAATTTAATTTATCTTTCAGTTTATATCTTTTATCAGATCTACTAGAACAATATATATTATATTATATATTATTATAAATAATAAAAATAATGTATAATTTTTTTTATTTATAAAACAAAACTGTTACATATTTTGTTTTTTTATATAAACAAGTTTTGTAATTTATTTAATTTAATATTATAATTATTTGTTTAAATATATATACCTACAATATACAAATATTCATATACATATATAATAAGTATATGACATATTTTTTTTAAAATTATTTATCATGTAATATTTATCTTTAAACTTTATGTAACCTATTTTTACATCAATATATAATTTTTTTTTTTTTTTTATTATTTTTTTATTAAAAATTTTTTTTTTTTTTGTTATTACAGAGTGTTATAAAAATATGCTTTCATGAACGTCGTTTACAATATATGGAACGTGAACAAATGCAATTATGGCAAGCATCAAGACCCGGTGAACGTATTATTGAAGTTGATGTACCATTATCATATGGTATTATGCATGTAACACAATCATTAAATTCAAATTTATTAAATACTGTTGAAGTTTTATGGGATCCAATGAAAGAAATTGGTGTTTATATTAAAGTTAATTGTATATCAACAGAATTTACACCAAAAAAACACGGCGGCGAAAAGGGTGTACCATTTCGTATACAAATTGAAACATATTTAGAAAATACAAATACACAATCTTTAACAAATACAAATAATATAAATAATAATATTAATAATAATAATAATAATAGCAGTAATAACAGTAATAATAATAGTAATAGTAATAATAATAGTAATAATAATAATAATACTAATCAAAATACAAATAATAATATAAGCAATACAAATACAATTGGTGATAATTTAGGTAAACCAATTCATGCAGCCGCTTGCCAAATAAAGGTAAATAAAAAAATTAATAAAATAAAAATATTTATTTAATAAAATTTAAAAATTTAATAATTTTTTTTTTTTTTTTAAATAATAAAATTATTATCTTAAAAAACCGTGAAAAATGAGAAAACTTTTTTTTTTTTTTTTTTTTTTTAAAAAGTTTTTCAGTTCCTTTCCTTTTATTAATTTTACATTAAAAAATGACTATACATTGTATATATTAAATATGTGTAAGGTTAAAAAACCGATCATTATTTTATAATTTAGTCATTATGAGTATTTTTTAAATTTTTGTAACATGAAATAAATAAATAAAAAAAAAAAAAAATATTTTCTTTTTAAATTTTTAGTCGTTTGTTCAACATAAAAAATCAATATTAAATTATTATAAATGTCAAAATAAAATTATTTCTTAAAAAACAAAAAAAAAAAAAAAATTAAAGATTTAAATAATAAAATAATTACATAATTAATTTTTTATTTACATTATATATATATATATATATATAGGTATTTAAATTAAAAGGTGCTGATCGTAAACATAAACAAGATAGAGAAAAAATACAAAGACGCCCTCCATCTGAACAAGAAAAATATCAACCAAGTTATGAATGTACAATTTTAAATGATATATCATTAGATACACTTAATCAATCAAATACTGGTTGTTATAGTCCGGAATAGTAAGTTTAATATTAATTTTTAAAATAATACGTCTATATATCATATGTATAATGTACACGTATATTATATTAATAATTATTAATTAAATTTCTATATTAATCGCGCAATTATTTTTTTGTAAGGTGTGTTTTATATTTTTTTTGTTTTTTTTTGTTTTTTTTTTTTATTATGAATTCTTAAAAAGCTTTTTTTTTACAACGAAAAAAAAAAAAGTATTTTTGTTAATTATTTTACATTACATTAAAACAAAACAAAAAAAAAAAAAATTGAATTTAAAAATTTCTTCTTATTAATTTATATCTTAGAGATATTATATACTTAAAGATGAATGACATATGTATTATTAGAGATGAAAAGGGTATATAATTTTATATGAAATATATTCTAATGTGAGCTTTTTTTTTTTTTTTTTCATATTTATAATTAGCATAATATTTAATGATCAGAATGTTATTTGTTCAAAAAAAAAAATTATTTTCTAAGAACCCTTAATTATATATACATATTTATAAGTATTTATAGTGTATTTATAAGTGGCAAGTGCGGTGTCCGTCACTTAATCATTAAACTTAAGAAATATTCTATTAAAAAAAAAAAAGTACCTACCTATACTTCATATGCATATTTATTTATTATTACTTGTTATTCAATAAAAAAAAAAAAAACCACTAAATTTAACTAAATTTATATAGAATAAACTGGTATAAATTAGATTAACTTTAAATTATTCAATTATTTTAATTTAAATAATCGAAAATAAATTTTCTTTAATTACACATTCTTTATAGTTACATATTCTAACAATATTAAATCTATTCATAACTTTCTGTACATTATATATATATATAAAAATTGAAATAAAAAATAAAATAAGTAAATAAAAAAAAAAAAAAAAAATGAGTTAAAAAAAAAAAAAACGAAATGATTGAAAAAAAAAAAAAACTTTTTCTAAAGAAAACCATCAAAACCTGTTGAATATACAAAAATTTCAGTTAAATTAAAACGTACATACCTATCTATTAATTCAGTGGAAAATTACCAAATTACGATATTATCCACGTATGATATCAATAAAAAAAAAAAAAACAAACTATACAACAAAGTTTTATATATATATATACACATATGTTATTTTCTTCTTCTTCTATTCTTCAAAATAAAAAAAAATTAATATTGAGCTTAATCTTTTTCAAATTTTTTAGTTCGCTTTCTCATCGTTCTAGCTTAGAACCATATAATTATATATGTACAATTTTTTGTAATAATTTTAATTAGAAAAAGTCGATTAAATAAAAAAAAAAAAAAAAAAAAAAAAACAATTTTCACTTTTTAAAATGAAAAGATAATAATAAATATTTGCAAATAAATACATACATATATATACACAAGTATATATACTATATATAAAATAATTTCACCTGTTTAAATTTATTAATTAATTTTTTTTTTCTTTTATTAAATATAACAAAATTATTACTTATCGAATCTTATAATAAGTTAAGTCTTATTGAATAACTTATTTAGTTTAATATTAAAATAAATAAATTACAAACATACAAACATATAATATATTTGAAAAGTGTTTAACTATATATAATAAAAAAAAATCATTTAAATATTGTTATATATATATATGGATGAATGTACTCATGAAAGTAAATTAACTCAATTGTTTTTTGTTTTTTTTTTTTTTAATTAAATTAATTAATACATAATGTATACATATATATATATATATATATATATATATATAAATAACTATAAATTGAAATTTTCATTAATTGTTTTTATTTTGTTATATACAATTTATTATTTATAAATTTATATATATACATATATTTAAAGTAATTTTTTTTTTTTTTTATTTTAAAGTATGAAAATTTGGCCAAATTCGCCAGTTCATATGCCAAAATATGAAGGTATATTACCATTTCCAGCTGGTACTGGAGCATCTAGCCCAATTGCTATAAATAATGTTACATCAACAAATTCAACAAATAATTTAAAATTAATGGAACAAAATATAATGGTATCACCACAGCATGTTGATATGGATGAATTTGTAAGTACATAATATTTACATATAAAATATAAAGATATATTCTATACTACTATAATAAAAACTATTTACATATATACATACTATTTTAATAAAATATTTGAAATTTTTTGTTTTAATAAAAAAGTATTTTTTTTTTTTTACAAAATAGATAACTACAATTTCAAAGGATTCTTCTCCTATTCAAGTATCACAATGGTTAACATATCATAGATTAAATGCATATTTAAATACCTTTGCTCAATTCTCAGGATCAGATATATTGAGGTATATATATACATATATATAAATTTATTTATTATCTAAGTTAAATTTATTAATTGTTATTGTTTTTTTTTTTTTTTTTTTTGCTTTTATGTCAAATTATCAATTCATTTAGAATGTCAAAAGAGGATCTTATACAAGTTTGTGGTTTAGCCGATGGTATAAGAATGTTTAATACATTACATTCCAAGTAAGTTTTATTTTTATTTGTTTTTTCTTGTTTTCTGTTATTTGTTTGTATTTCATATTGTTTGTGAGTTATAATATTTAAAGAAAAATATTTTAAGATATTTATTCAAAATAATTTGTTTTTAAATTAAATAATTGTTTTTTTTTTTAAATTAAAATTTCTTCAAAATGTTTCATTTTTTACTTTAACATAAAACTTTTTTAGTTTAAGTGAAGACAGTTTTAGTTTAAAAAAAGACAATTTCAGTTTAAATAAAGATAGTTTTAGTTTAAGAGAAGAGATTTTTATTTTAAGTGAAGAGATTTCTATTTTAAATGAAAACAATTTATTTCAGTAATTTTAGATAATTCATACATATTATATATTTAATTTAACATAATGAATCTCATATTTATTACTTTTTTTTTTATCAATTGAAGATATTTTTACTTTAAAATTATTATTTATATATAAGTCTTATATAAATATATGTATATATATATATAAATTACTAAAGTAACAATAATATCTTCAATAAAAGTAAAAAAATCTTTACTTAAAATAAAAATGTCTTCACTTAAAGTAAAAAATCTTCACTTAAAATAAAAATGTCTTCACTTTAAGTAAAATATGTTTACTTAATGTAAAAATGTTTACTTAAAGTAAAAATGTCTTCACTTAAGATACAAATCAAAGTAAAATTATCTTTAATTAAATTAAAAAAGGTGTATTATTTTTTATATAGTTATAGAGCACACATAGGAAGTTTTTCATATGAATTCATCCTTTCTGAATGTTATATAGTAGTAATCTTAAAAATTTTTTTTTTCAAAAAGGCTTTAGTTTATTCTTAACGATTTGTGAAACACGTATACTCAAACATAACTTATGCTCAAACATCTTACCTACAAAATTTAAAAGAAAAATTTTAATTTTTTTTTTTTAAATGACATAAGAAGTATTTTCTTAAAAAACAATTCGTTTTTCTTAGTTCACAATTTATAATTTGATTTATAATTTGATAATTTGATCGTTTTAATTAAGGGCCAATAAATAACATAAAAATATTTTTAATAAAATTTATTATTTCCTATTAATTTTTATTTTTAGACGTATAACACCACGTTTAACAATATATGTTAGTTTAGATGGCAATAATTATAATGCAATTTATTTAATCTCGAATACCGTTAAAGAATTAACACAAAAACTTTTTAAATTACCAGGTTTCTTTGAATTGATTTCAAATAGTACTGGTACGGTTGAAAATAGTAATGGTTATTCTGGTTGGGGTAAGTAAAATCATTTTTTTTAATTAACTATATTAATTATACAAATATTTAATAATAAAAATTAATTTTTAATTAAATTTTTATTTATAGGTATGGTATCTAAATACTCAGGAAGTGGTTCAAATATTTTTAATGACGCTTCAAAATTATTAATTTTTATTACTGGACCATCCGGAATTCATGTTATGATCACCGATGAAGTTTTAAATAATGCCATCAAAGATGAAAGTTTATTTATATTAGAAGCACAAAATGGAAAAATTTTAATGAAAAATGTTATAAAACCAGATACTATATAATTAAAAACAAAAAATATATATATATATATATATTAAATTCTAAGATTTTGCAAGTACATATTATATGTATATATATATATATATATAATATATGTATAAAGAAAAAATAAAATTATTTTAATAATTTACGTGTCAAAAATGAATTTTATTTTTTCTTTATGTAGATATGTATTATATATATATATAGAAAATAAGAGTTTAGTTAATAAATCTAAACAAGTTATTATATAACTTTAAATGAGTTATTCTGTATTTGAAATTTTTTTTTAAATTGATTAATATTTTGCATTTTTATTTTATTTTATTATTTTTATTTTATTTTATTAGATAAATTTAATACTTTTATTTTAAAATAATTTGAATGCTTAGTGTTTGTTTAAAAAAAAAAAAAAAAAAAAAATGTATCCATATTTAAAACATATATAATATGTATGTAATTAAAAATAAGTTAGATTTTATTTTTTAAGAAATATTTTCAAGTACAATAAAGTCGATTTTTATTTGTTAAGCATTTAATTTTCATTTTTCCTTTTTTTTTTTTTGTTTTTTGTTTAAATTATATTGCAAATAACTCATTTTTTTTTTAAAATCTATTGCAAATTATTATTTGAATTTAAATTTATTTTTTTTTTTTTGTTTTTTTTTTTTTTTTTACTGAATGGAAAAAAAACACTTGTAGATTTCTTTATAGTAAATGGATTTTAACTTTAATTTGAATAAAATATTTAAATTCATTTTGGAATTATAAAAAGAAGGCAATAAAATAAAATTAAAAAAAAAAAACAATTTAATTGATTAAGAAATTAACATAATGTAAAAATTTATGCATAACATAATTTATACGTGTGTAAAAAAAAAAAAATATACTTATGTGTATATACATATTGTAATTGTTTTATATTAGAAGATTTTTTTTTAATAAAAATTTTAGTTTTAGACTCCATCAAAATAATATACATATTTTATTTTGGTTTGATTTATTTTTTTAAGTAAAAAAACAAAAAAAAAATATTAGGTTGAATATAATCTTGGTATTGTAAGTATAAATCGTTTTAAAATATAATTGTAAGTATTTAAGTTAATTTAATAATTTTAATATTTATTTTAGCTATATAAAAAATCCAAATAACGAAAATAAATAACAGTATTATTACTATTTTTTAATAAGATTCAAAATCAAAGATTTTCGTTTTTAATTTGAAAATTTTTTAATTAATAATTCAAAAGTAAACTTTTATTTAGTTAATTTTTGTTTTTTTTTTTTAATTTTTCAAAAAAAAATTTTAATATTTCACAAAAAAAAAAAAAAAAAAACGCCTAAAAGTATGCAGTTCGGAATTTTGTTTATCAACGTCCTTATTCCTTAAACATGCCTAGACAATTTGACATAATGTACATATTTGTGTAGCGATCTCTAATTTTTTTTTTTTTTTCAGTAACTTGAAATTATATAATTTTTTTGATTAACTGCATTTTGAGTTATTTATTTATTTATTTATTTAATCTAATATTAATACAATAAATTGTAATAACATCACTAAGAGCCTCGACAAGGTCATTTTGGGCCTGTCTATTAAGTTTTTAATACATTACATTATGTTACTTAGATTATATTATTTACAATAGTATTGACATTATTTTTATATTCCACTTATCCTATATTTTAAATTTATTTTAGTTAGTTAAACATTTTAATTTTATTTTGAGTTATTTTTTAAGAAAATATTTAATATTTTAATATTAGATTTTACATTTAGCAAACATTAAAATTATATGTGAGTTTTGGTGACCAAGTGTTTAATGTTGCTCATGGCAGATTAACCGAAGGAGTGCTGGTTCAAATCCTACACCAGACATATCGTAATAATTTTCAATTGGAAGAATATAATATTATTAATATTACTGAAAATGATATTTAACATCGCTCTTGCGATCAAATATATAATATATTTACACATACATATGTACGTAAACATAATAAATAATTATCATAGCTTTTGTAAACGATGGTTTCAAATAAATTAAGCATACTTCATCCTATGATTTTTAATATTGCATATGGGAATTGCTATGGGAATTGTAATTTTAAAGTAAAAAAAAAATTAATTATTTTTAATTTTTTAATTTAATTCTGTATTTGAAAAGAAATTATCATTAAAAACACCAAAAAATTTTTATATTTTCTTATAAAACCACTAATATCTAGTTTAAATGAAACTTTAAATAAAATAAAGTTCAAAAAAACAATTAGATCTACCAATAAAATATGAAAAATCTACATACAATTATTTTAAAAGAATAAGCAATGTTAAATTAAAGAACAAATATTTATTTATTTATTGGCTCATTTTATATTTTTTCTATTTAAATGTAGAGAATAATATTTTTTTATCTATTTAAATAAAGTAAGTACTTAAATATATCTTAACTACCTATTGAAATAACAATAGCAGTAATGAAACTACATAGTAGAATGATAGTAGATAAGGTTAACTGATTACTGAAGGATGAGCGAAATAATTACTGAATGAAAATTCTGTAGTAAGTTAACCTAAAATGTGAATTTGTTTTGTACTTGAGTTTTAGAAATCCATCTGATCTCCATATCTCCATTAATTTTCATCAGCTGTCAAATTTGTTAAAAATGTCATTTTTGTAAATTGTCAAACCACGTATCTCACTTTTTTTACATTTTTTTTTGATAAAAAGAGAAAAGTATTTAAATTAATTGTTTATATGGATTAGAAAAATGTTTGCAAATTTAAAAAATAAACTTTTTGAAGAAGTTAAAGCTTCACCCTCGAAATTTCAACAATTTGCCCAGGCAGCACAAGTAAGAAAACTTTCCAATTATAATATTAATTTAATCTTATAATACATGTAGTTTATTAGACTTTGAGGTCATGCTATATTTACATACTATATGACATTTATATTATTGCTAACTCAAACTCTTATTAATTTTTTTAGGCTGCCGTTTCTTCATCATCTAATAATACTTCTGAATCTGTTAATTCCAGTGATGGAAATTTTTTTAGTATAACTGAAGAGGGTAAATTATTTTATAAAAAATAATAAATAATGAATCTTAAGAATTAATTAAAAAAAATGTATTTTAGATACACCGCAAAATTCTCCACAAAAATTGAGTAAAGATACACCAATAAATCCAGTTCAATCATCAATAACACCATCTCCATTGTCCATTACAAATACATTACCAACATTAAATAATGTAAATAGATTACAACGTGCACGAAAACTGTCTAATTCATCTATGGCTAGTGATGTTTCGTTTAGGTTACCTGCCTATGAATCTTCTTCAGTATATTAATTTTTATTTTTTCATACAGTAGATTAATAATTTTGATTTATAGATTTACCATTTACAATCCGATCAAGAAGTTTCCGGTAGTGAACACGAGGATTCAGCTTCTGCCACTCATTTAGATGTAATTAGCAAAGAACAACTTCATGATGCATACCGACGTGCTTTAGATAGATATCAAAAATATAGATCTAGATATACAGACTTAGCAAAAAGATACAGGGAACTTGAGCGTGATTGTACAAAGGCTAAGGTATATATATTTGTTTTAAATAAATCTAGTTATAAATTTATCAAATAGACAATAACTATTTTATAGACAGTACTGGTTGAAACTCAAGATAAAGCTATTCGGAGAATTAATGAACTACGAGAACAATGTAGTTTAGAACAACAAGCAAAAGCACATCTCGAAGAAGCATTGAGAATGGAAATGGATGATATGCAATGTAAAATAAAAAGCTATGAAACAAAAATAAGTCTTCAAGGTGAAAATGCTGATAAAACTGAGGAAGAAGCTTTAATAAAATTAGATGAACAGGCAAATTTAATTAATTTAACCGCCGAAAATAATCCCTCCGAAATTGATGGAGTTTCAATTGATTATGAAAAGAACTTGAATGAAAAAAAAGAACAAATTCGTCAACTTGAATTATTGCTGAAAAATGTACAAGAAGAAATGGAAGTTTTAAATAAACGGGAAGAAGAAAATTCTATTCAATTGGCGGAAAAAAAATTAGAAATATATTCAGAATTGGAAAATAAAGAAAAAGAAATTAACGATTTGAAAAATTATCGTAAAAAGTTTAATGAACTTGATTCAAAATATCAAAACTTAGAAAAAGAAAATAGTATTTTAAAAAAACAATCAAATGAATTATTGGAAGTTAAAGAGAAATTAAAACAAATTACTGCATTGAAACAAGATTTTGAAGCTAAAGTAATTTCACATGATCATATTGTAAAAGAATTGAAAAAATCTCTTAAAGAAAAAGAAGAAAACATGGAAAATATTAAAAAGTATTCTGAGGAGAAAACACATTCTTTAACAGCAGATTATGAAGCTAGAATACAATTATTACAAAATCAAAATAATGAACTTAATTCATTAATAGAGCTTAGTAACAAATCTGAAATTGATGTAACTAATATTGATAATGAACTTAATAGAACAAAAAGTGAAAATAATATTTTAAAAGAAAATATTCAACAAATTCAATCAAAATTGGAACAGATAACTTTAGAAAAAAATACGTATGAAGATAAAATTAATAAACTGGAAATTGAATTACAAAAACAACAAAATCAAAATGAAGAAAATCAATTTGACTCAATTGATGATCTAAGTAGAAATTCATTAGAAATCGTTAAAAAAGAATATGAAGCAAGAATAAGTCAGCTTGAAAATAATTTGCAGGCAAAAGAGAATGAATTTTCACTTTGTAATGAAAATTTTAAAACAAATATAAATAATTTAAAAGATACAATTGAAGAAATTAATTCAAGTAGTATAAAAAAAGAAGAAGAATCACGCTCCTTAATAATTTCCTTAGAAGAAACAGTTCAAAATGCAGAAGAACGACTAGTAAAGTTCAAATCCGAAAAATTGCAACACGAAGAACGGGTGTGTATTTTCCCTTATTTATTAATTGGAATTAAAATATATATATTGAATTTGATTTTTACTATTAGCTTTCAAATTTCAATTATCCATTTTAGGTTGAAAAGGAAAAAACTGAACTTAAAAATCAAATTGCCAATATTTTTACTGAAATTAGCAATATGCAGAAAGAAATGGATGATGTTCGTCATTCACATTCGCAACTTGAAAAAGAAAAACAATCTTTAGAAGAGAAAATTGAAAATATGCACAAAGAACATTTGGAAACTCAAGAAGGAAGTCAACGTTGGCAATCGATGGTTCAGAAAGCTGAAAATAAATTACGACAAGTTGAAGAAAAATTAAAAGGAGTCGAAAGTGAAAATTCACAATTAGCAGAAAAAAATTGTCTTCTTGAAGAAAACGCCAATAGATTAGAAAAACTAATAAATGATAGTGACAATAATCTAAAAAAACAACATAGCATTGAAATTGAAACAAATAATTTACGTTTAGAATGTCAGAAATATAAGGATAATATAAAAAAACTGGAAGAAAAATTGTCACAAGTTTTAGATGAAAATTCTAATTTACATAACGCAAAAGAAATTATCGAACATGAATTACGCTCAAAAGCAGATTTATGTAAAGAAATTGATACAGAAAAACATAAACTTTTAGAAATCATAAAAAATTTAGAAATAGAAAAAAACAATCTTATAAACGCAAATAATAATTTGAATGCAGAGATCAATGAAATGAGTATTAAAATTACCAACGAAAATCAAGTTGCCAACAAAATATTAGAAAGTAATAAAATTGAGCATGACAAATTGATATCAGAAAATAAAACATTACAATTATCAAATAATAATTTACTTTTAAATTTAAATTTATTAAAATCACTTTTACCAAACGAAAACGAACAAGATATAGAAAATGCCGTTAAAATGTTAAAAGAAAATTCTAATCAAAAAGAAAGTCAAATAACACAATTAAAAAAGGACTATGATTTACTTCAAAGGAAACATTCCGAAGAACTAGATAAATATGAAGAAGCGTTAAAAAATAGTAAAGAATATTTTAATAAAGAAATCAAAGTCCTTAATGAAAAAATTAAATCTTTATCTAAGGAAAATGGTGCATTAAAAGAACAAAATGAATCCTTTAAAAAAGAATTAGATACACTAAACAATCAAAATCAAGCTCGTTTATCTGAATTAGAAAAATTACTTAAAGAAACCAAAGATCATAATCAAACATTACAACAATCAGTACAAAATGCTACAGACCTTGAAAAAAAATTACAAAATTATGAACAATTAAAAATCGAAAATGAATATTTAAACACACTAACAAATCAATTGGAAACTGATTTAAGGAAACAAAAAGAAGAGAGATTGAAAGTGGACGATGAAATCGAACAACTTAAAACTAAATTACAATCGCAACAATGCGAGTTATATGCATTAAATAAATCGAAAGATGAGTTCAACGCAGAAATATTGCAACTTACTGAAAAATTAAATACTGAAAAAGAAAATAATGAAAAGCACTCAGAGCATTTTAAAGCAATTTCTAACCAAAATGATATAACTCAAAAAGATCTTTTAGGTAAGTGTTACTATAAATTTCTAAATAATTTATAATTGTTTAATTGATTTCCTTTTTTAGTTTACCAACAGAAACTAATTGAAGCCGAAAAATTATGTGGAGACACTCGAAATTCCTATGAAACAATTGCTACTGAAAATATTCAACTGAAATCTCAATTGGAATTATTACAAACGTCTAACAGGCAAGAAATTGATAGTTTGAAAGAAGAAACACTTCAAAGTAGGAATTCTATACAAGAGTTGTCGATCAACTTAGAAGAATCTAAAAGAATAATACAACAATTCCATAATGATCATGAAGAAAATGAAAAATTAAAAAATCAAATTAAAGAACTTGAAGTTGAAATTTCTGAAAAAATATCAAATGTTAAAGTTGAACAACAAAAATTGATGGCTGAAACAAGTCAAAAAGATAAATTCGATATAGAAACTTTAAGATCAACAAATAAAAAATTAGAATCTGAATTAGAAAATCTAAAATTAAAAACAAATACAGAAATTTCAAATTTAAATCAGGAAATTGATGATTTGTCACAAAATTCAAAACAATTACAAGAAAAATTAAATAATTTCGAAAATCTTAAAGATCAAGCAACAGAATTAACAGAAGAATTAGAAAAACTAAAAGCTCAAGATTTGGCAAATCAAACAGATAATCAACAATTGCAACATAATTTACAAGAGTTCGTTTTAATTAAACAAGAACGAGATGATATACAACAAAAATTAAAAAAAATTATGCATGAAGTTCAGGATGTATCAAATCGTAATTTATTCTTAGAACAGCAATGTGAAAACTATTTAATTTTAGAACAATCAAATGAAAGATTAAAATTAGCAAATGAAAAACTTTCAAGGCAATTAGATGAAACTTTGGTAATTTGATTTAGATATTCCTCTAACTAAAAATATTTATATTTATTATTTTATATTATTTTTTTTAAGGTTTCAATTCATCACAATGAAGGTATTCAAGCTAATACTGAATTTGAATATCTTAAAAACATAATGTTCCAGGTAAAAATTAAAAATTAAATTTTATAAATAAATTCATATTAATATCATTATATCATAGTATTTAACGGGTACTATCAATGGAAATAATGAAACTTTAGTTAAGGTTATAGCAGCTGTATTAAAATTTTCTCCTCAACAAACACAAGTTGCTATTGAAAAAGAACATCAACGGCATTCATTGGTAAATACATACTTTTATTTTTTCATTTTTTAACAATTTTTTTTTTAAACAATTGTTCATTTTTATTTTAGTTGGGTCAAATTAATAACCTTCTCTAGCAGGAAAATGAATTTGTTTGGTAGTTTAGATGAAATTATTAATTTTTAGTGATATTTAAGATTTAAACATTGAATTTTTTTATTTAAAAATTATTACAATGCCGAGATTTAATCGATTTGAAATAAAAAAACTTTAAACTTAATTATTATATAAAAAAAAAAATTAACCAAGTAACCGTTAAATGCAAAAAGAAAAATACTAAAACAATATGTACCTTAAATGTATGTAAGATTATTCCATTCTAATAAGGTTGAATAATGTGCACTAGAAGGCCTTTATTAAATATAAAAAAAAAAACAAAAAGTGTTCAACTTTCAAAACAAAAAGCAAAATATGGGATAAATTAACTTATAAATAATAATAATAATTTAAAATTAACAAGAAAAAATACAAGAATTTTATATAGTTACATTAGAATTAAATTATATATATTGTGTACGTTATTTATTTAAAAGAAAACAAAAAAAAATACTAAAATATTAAAAACTTGTGTATTTCTTCAGTTATTATATTATATAATTTATTAAAATTTTAAGAAAAAATTCTATTTATATGGATATAAAAAAATATAATTTTTAAATTTATTAAAATAAAAAAAAAAAATTGCTTGAAAAATTTAAACATATTTATACATATTATATCTTTGTCAATTTCTATTCTACTTCCTAATTTAAACAAAAAAAAAAAAAAAAAAAAACCAAAAAATCGGAAAAGCAATGTCTTAACTTTAAAAATAAGAAAATTTTTATGTAAATGTTTTTTTAAATATTATTAAATGATATTTAATTAATTAATTAAACAAAAAAGGACTTATATGTTTACTTAGGATTCATTATTTCAAATTATTAAATTTTTATAATTTATTTGTAGCGTTCAAGCTACATTATTTTTTATTATAAATAAAAAAGAAATTATAAAGGATAATATAAGAAAAATTGATACTTAATAGGAAAAACAAAAAAAAAAAAAATGCAAATAAAAATCGTAAACTCATACATATTTTACAAAAGGACAAATAAAAAATTTAGATTGTATTTTTGTGTCTGCTTTTAAATTTAGTACATAATACTTTAATTTTAAATAATATTGTTATGGTATTGTGATTTTAAGCGTCTTTTGAAATTTATTATCATTTTTGGAATTAGTAACATTTAAATTTTGAGAGCAAAATGAAAAATGAAATAAAAAATTTAATCGTTTTAGAATATCATTAAAAATGGTAAATAATTTTAATTTTTTGTTTGTTTCTAATCTCTATTTTAATGCATGTCTTCGAATTCATATTATTAATTCAATATTTAATTATTCAATCTAACTTTAATTTAATAATACTAATGAGAAAATGGCATTGCTTTTTTAATACTTTCAGAAATTTTTCAGAAAAAACTTAAAGCAAGTGATTTAAATCTATCCATCTTGTAACTTATATTAAAACAAAACAAAAAAAAAAAAAAAAAAAAGCATTTAAAATACTAATGCAATAAAAGATTTCAAGATATAAAATATCAAAATTTTAATATAAAATATTTAAAATATAGCTATTTTGATTATTATATTAATTATAAATGTACCATTTGTTATTAAAAATATTTAAAAAAAGAATAACTACCAATTTGGTATATTTAAATCTTTTGAATTTTTATAATTTTTTTTTTTTTCAATTTTTATTTTAATAAACACATCAGTGTTAGAATTTTTAATGAAGAATTTAAAAAAAAAATTTTTGTTAAATTATATAATTATAATTATAATTACAATATATAAATATATATAGTTATACATATATACACATATATAATAAATATAAACAATAAAAAAAAAAAAAAAAAATTTTTAAATATTACTAAATGGGCTTATTTTTTTTTATTTAATTTTAAAATAAAAACAAATCATTTTAAAAAATATAGCTTACAATGAATGAATCGACCACTGTTAATCTTCTGATATTGATAATGAATGAATCTGAAAATATAGGTGTTGAACTTTAATTATCTCCCCTATAAAGAAAACATTAGATTGGAACATTTGTTACAAATATATTACAGATAAGAATTAAAATATATTAATAGTATATATATTATATAATTAATATGTGCATACTGTTTGATTTCAGAGTGTGACTGAGAAGTGTAAGAGAAATAAATATAAAATTTAGCAATTTTCCAATTTAATCGCGTTTAAAGAAAAATTTTATAAAAAAAAAAATCCCATCCATAATGGTGTTGCTTCCATGTTATAAAATATAAAATTTTTTCAATCAAATCAATAAATTAATGAAGATGATATAAAATTTTATTTTTGTACAGTAAGAAAACTATTTATTTTTTTTTAACTTTTTCTCTTCATTTTTCTTTTAAACACTTGTGTATGAATCTTTCAAATCAAGATTAATGATAATGACTATGAAAGGAAATTTTAAATAAAACAAGATTTTTTTTTTTTTTTTTTTCATTTTATTGGTTTTTTTTTCATTTTTTTACTTCTTTTGTTTTTTTTTTTTTTTTTTTTTTAAATAATGCCTTTGATTAAATTGATTTTTACTATTAATATATAATTATAACAACAATATAATTAAAATATTACTTATAAAATACTATTTTTATTTTATTTTTTCTCGATTAATTTTTTTTTATTTTTTTTGTTTTTATACGTGATGAGTTGATGACACACAATGCATGAAAAAAATGTATATATATATATATATATACATGTATATATGAATATAAAAGAAAAACACTCATTCACGAAAATAAAAATAAAATCTGATATCATTTGAAAAAAAAATTATCCATATATTACCCTTTCATTTATTCCAAAAAAAAAAAACTTAATATATGTATATATGTATTATATTATTTATTTTTGTTATGATAATAGATCGAAAAATTATTATAAAATGAACTTTTATTAAAAAAAAAAAAAAAAATATATAGATAGAAATATAATATGTATATATATATGTATATATATAAATTTTAACTAAAAGTTTTCAATCAAATTTTTACTTAAATATTGTATAATATAATGCCTTAAAAATTATTAATTTAAAAATGAGCTTAAATAAAAAATATAAGTAAATTTTATGTTTAAAAAAAAAAAAAAAAAAAGAGTAATAATTAATTCTAATTTTTTTTTTTTTGTTTTTTTCTTTGTATATTTTCTATTTGTTTTTTTGTTTTTATAATGAAATAATTTTGTTATTATTTATTATAAATTTATTGTAATTAATTAATTTGCTTGAACTTAAGAAAAAAAAAAAAATTTTTTTTGAGATTAAATTAATTATTGTTTAAAATAAAAAATTTGTTTTAAAACTATTCCATGTATATGTATATGTATATATATATATATATTTTTTTTTTTTTTTTTTGTTATAAATTTTTACTAATTAAAAAACTTGAATTAAGCTCAAAATAAGTTAGAAAAAAAATTAGTGTGTTATTAAAAAAAAAAAAAAATACCTACTCAAATATATTTTGGTATAAAATTTTTAGAATCAGACAGAGTTTTAAGTAAAATCCTAGAGAATTACATTTTTACATAAATCATCTCGTAAGAATTAATGTAAAAGCGAGCTATTAAAAAAAAAAAAACCCATAAATACCGAAATATAAAAAATTAAATAATTAGATTTGGAATAGCAATTTTTGTTTTTAAAAAAAAAACACACCACACACTCTGTTATTAAATGCAAAAATCATAAATTTTTTTTTCTATCTTATCTGTAGCTTATTTCGAGCACATTCCGTATTCTTTTTTTTTTTTAATTTATTATACGAAAATTTAGAATAAACTGTATATATATATATATTTTTTTTTTTTTTTTTGTAAACTTCTTATATCCTAAAATTCTTAATTATAAATTATATATTTTTGTTGAGAATTAAAAATAATATTAACTTAAACCTAAGACTTAGTTTTTTTTTTTTTTTTATATATATTAAATATTAATTACTAAATTACTAAATTATATATATAAACAATTTCAAATTAAAAAGAAAGAAAAGAAAAAATATTGGGAAAATTTTTGATTTGTGATCATTTTTCATTTAATTTTTTTTTTTTTTTTGTGTAAACATTGGATTTTTCAAAATGCTTTAGCTGTAGATTTTAACTTTGAATCTTTGATTGGGATGATTACAAAGTTTTTTTTTTCCATTATATATTGTATATTATTATATTATTAGATATAAGTATTTCATGTTAAAATTTAATTATTTATCGAATATAAGTATATATATACGTATATGTATTTCTTGTTTTGTTTTTTTTTTATCTTTACAGAAAAAAAAAAAATAAATAAGTATTTTTAAAATTTTTGATTATAAATTAAGGTAACATAAATGTTCTTAATTTTTTTTTTCTTTTATTTTTTTTTGCATTACCATCAAAATCTCAATAAAAAAAAAATATTCTTTTTTTTGTAAAAATTTTGTAAAAATCTAATTTTCATTTTTATCTTATACAATTTTATTACAAATTTGATTAAAGATATTATTTTGTTTTATTTATTGTACCCATTTACAATTTAAAAAAAAAAATTGTTTTTTTTTTTTTCTGTTTTTAAAATTTTTTCATTCTAAGAATGAAAACTATCTTATCACAATTGAATTTATGTTATTTCTCTTTTTTTTTTTATATATAATTATTATTTATTAGAATATATAATTTTGTTTTTTTTTTTTTTGAGGTAATTTTTTTTAAATTTTTTTTTTGTTTTTTATGATATATTTGAACTAGGTTGTGTGTATTATAAAAAAAAAAAAAAAATTGATTAAACCGGTTTCTGATACTCTGAAAAACTGAGTTCTTTTTATCATCAGAACCAAATAAAATTATGTTGGTACAAAGTAAAGCAATTTAATTAAAAATAAAATTCTTTATGGATTACTTTTAATCTGCAAAAATTATATCTAATGAAAATTTGTAATAATTTATTTTTGGAAGAAGAATTTTTGGAAATTTTTTTATTTTTTTAATTTCATGTGTTAGGTTTTTTTTTTTTTTTCTTTATTTATTTATAAATTGCAATTTCATTCGATTCAAATTTTATTACTGATATTTATTTTCTAATAAATGTAGCAAATATTAAGTAAATCAACCGTTCTTAAGAACTCTAAATCGAGACAAGAATTTTTTGTTTTTTATTTATTTTTTATTTTATTTATTTGATTTTGGTATTATAAATTTTATATATCAGATGAAAATGATAAATCATAAATATAAATTTTTAGATTTATGTATACATAAATTATTATTTTTTTTTTTTTTTTATAGGTACAAATTGTAACTGAAACCTTATATGGCAGCAATGAATATAATTTATATTTATAGAAAAGATGTTCTTTTTTCATATTTGTTACGGTTTTGTTATATTTCATTTAATTTGTAATGTATTTTGATTAACTCAAATTTAAAGACAATTGAAATATTTTGTTTTAAAAAATTAAAAGCAAAAAAATTAAAGTTTATTTTACTAACCTAATAAGATACACAAACAACTTTTCCATACTTATAAATACAATTATTTTTTTATTTATTTTTTTTTTTTTGTTTTTGATTCGTTCAAATTTTAAAACTATAAAATAAGTTACATTCAAATTTGTGATATGCTTACCTTATATTTTTTTTAATTTTTTTGTGATAAATATTGCATGTATTTTGTTGTATCTCTTGCATTTTTAACCAACTCAGTATTGCCTTTTGTATTATCATCATTCCATTTAGTGTCTGAATTAACCTGCTCATTTTCATGATGACTTTGAGTATCACTCCAATCTTGTGAATTTCGGCGATATGAATTACGACTTTTTTGACGACCACGACGTTGCCATGCATTTGAATCAACACTAGATAAACTGAAATTACTTCCATATCTATCATTATTGCTGCGGCCAAAATTTCTTGATTGCTGTGGACGATAATTAAGCGATTGATCTGGTCCATTTGATTTTTCATCATTCTGTCTATTGTTATAAGTATTTCGGTTACTATTATTGTAACGAACATTTTCAGAACTTTGACCACGTTCATCACGTTGAAGATTATTTTTACTACCGTGAAAATTATCTCCTCCATTATAAGGATCATAACTTCCTTGTCTATTGCTACGTGGAAAAGTACGACTTATAGATGAACTTCTACTATCACCACCATCACCCGCCTTTGAATTTGATCTATATTTATTTTCTTGTGAACCATTACGCCAAGATGGTTGAGTTTGTTCCAGATTACGAAAACGTGGAGGACGATCATATGTATTACGATTTCTATGATTATTGTTACCATTATTGTTATAGCTACCTTCTCGTTGATTATTGCGACTACTGCTACGGCGACGACCATCATAAGTATGATATCCACTTCCTCGATCCCAACGTTCTGTATTTGTTCTATCATTATGGCTATAATGATCTGTATCACGTCCACTATCTCTAGAAACATTTCGTGAATCATTAGCATTGTACAGTTTTATACTGCCACCTTCACTTCTAACACTGCTTCTATCATCATCAAAATTAGCACTATAACGGTTTGAATTTCTGTTATTACGGTTCATATATTTATTATTATTTGAATTGTGATATAGACGGTGTTGCAAATGTCCTTGATGATGATTAGTTGCAGAATGATCTTGAGGAGATAATGATCTATTGCTATTCGCTTTCCTGGGAAAATAATCACGACGTGGCGGTGGTTTTATTCCATTATCTTCATCTTCAAATTTTATGGGACGAGGTGGTAAAGATTGATATTGAAACTCTTCTTCTTGATTATTAGCATTACTTGGACTATCACATACACTATTATTATTTGAAGCTGGGTCTCCTGAATTTGATAATTCAAATTCATACATGCTATCTTCACAAACTTGTTCACTCCATTTCTTATTACTGATAATAGGTGATTCTGGTGGTACATTTTTTTCTTCGGTAACAACTGGTTGTTGCTCTTTATTTTCTTCTATTAAATATTTTGTGTACATTTCTTCCAAAGCTGGTGTTAAACTATTGAAATTGTTATAATATAAATCTAATGTCATCAATAGTAAAGCTCTGCATGTTGCTGCCATGTTAGAGTTCTCAATAATATTCTTACGAATATAAAATAACAGTGTATTTAATTCATTTATGTGATTGGAACGTAAAATTGAGCCATTTAACGTCACCTACAAATTAAAAGTAAGCTAATTAGTATTTATTACACTTAAGTATTCTATTTTTTTTATTTTCATTTTACCTGTGATAAAATTAGTTTAGCTAATTTAAAATCAATTATCGGATATTCAGTTTCCGATTTATTCCGAATTTCGATTTCTTGTGTTAAAAGTTGTAATAAAGATTCACCCAATATATCAATCGGGCTTCCATCAGCTAAACGAACTCTATGATAGTATTCTCCTAAGAGTGTTACAGAGTTTAATAACAAATTTTTATTCTCTTTTTTAAATGTTTCTGCATTTGAAAAATTTTTCTGTAAAATATTTAGCATCTTGCATCGCACTTTAGTGTCATGCATAGCAAGTGAATCAAAATTGCGCGATGAAAAAAGCATTGCAAATTTTAATGCAGCATCACAATCTTCGAGAACTTTTTCATTAATATAATCCATAGAATCACTAAAATATAAGAATATAAAAACATTTTTTTGTTTAGAAAATATTGAATATATATTTATGCATAGTTTTATGACATTTAAGTATGCACGTACAACGTGTAGAAAAGAATGTAAGAATTTCATAACACAAAAGTAATTATGTACTATTATTTTTTCTCTAAGAATTAGATAAAATTACAAATTAATTTAATAGATTATTAATTAACCTTACGTTTAAGGATAATACAACGCAGTATTTATGCAACTTATTTAAATTTTAACTTTCTATTAGAAGATTTTTTAATTTACTGAAAATGTGTCACAAAAAATTAGACAATACACGTATTTATATTGCGGAAGTAAAACGAAAAAGTTTAAATACGCAAATTACAATATTTTGTAGAATTTAATTAAAATTTTACAATAATTATTTATTTATTTTTTATATAACATATTATATTAAAATATTACCTTAACATTTGTTCGTCTTGTACTAGATTACAAAAATCTAATTCGATGGATTTAATTTTGTGGTTCATGCAGATTCCATCATCTTGTAAATCAAGATTTTTTATCATATCAATTATTTGATCTATTGACTTAGCCATCTTCTTTTTTTTTAATATTTATTTATTTATTTATAATTTGAAAAACTTGAATTGAGTTGATTTCTATATTAAAAATATTTTATGACATTAGAATTTTTAGAATAATCAGCCTATGCAATTACAAAATCACATTTTAATTTGGTCACAGAATTTCATGAGGACGTACTTTTTTCTTTCTTTTTTATACTTAAATACATATTTTTAATTCAAATCAAATTATATACAAATTTTAATTTAATATAATACAAAAAAATTTAAAGTTCTGTTTAAAAAAAAGTAATTTATTTTTTAATGAAATAATTAAAATAAAAGCGTAGGACTGAACAAAAACTTTTACTTAAATTTTTTTAGGGGGAAAATTTTTTTGACATTTAAAAAGAATTTTTTTTACTAATGAACTTTTAAATACATTTTTCGATACTCGTTTTGAAATTAATTTCTCTAGCGGTGAAATTGATTATTAAAAGCAAAGTAAAAAAATTGTAGGAAATAGGAATTATATACTGTTTTAATAAATATTATAATTTATGTATCTGAACCCCCCGTGCATGTACCAACGACAATCCATCAATTTTTTTATGAAAATGAATTAAAACAATAATTTTTTAAGGTCATTATTTATTTTATTCTTGATTTTAAAATGTGGGTAACATGACAAATCTTAAAATTCCATCTTAAATTGTAACTTTTTCAATTTTTTTGACCTTCTATTTTTTTTTTCAGTATTAAATATAAAAACAGCAAATAAAATACTAATTGTTCTGAGGTTTAGACCATTCAACATTTAAAATTAAATGATCATATCCATGTCCATTAAGAATAGAAATAGCATTTGCTGCATCATTTTTCAATTTAAAATGAACATAAGCAAAACCTTTACATAATCCAGTATTTTTGTCGCGTGCCAAGTACATTTTGCTATGAGGTCCAATTTTCTTTACCAATTCTTCTAAATCGGCTTCTGTCATAGATTCTGATAAATTTGAAATACGAATTGCAGCAGTATCATCTCTACCTCTTAAACCAGACGTTCCTGCTTTTCCGCTGTCTTTCAAAAATGGTGGAATATATTTCCCTGGTTTTGATGGTTCAGCTGTTGTAGGAGCTGTTTTGTTTTCCATTAATTTTCCTGTGTCCATAGTTGTACCTTTATATGGACAATTAACTGACCAATGCTCACCATTACAAATACGACATTTAGCAAAGTTTTTCATGTTATCTAAGATGTTTTCACTAGTTTTTTCTTCCTCTTTAGCTGACAAAAATTGCAAATAAACATCTTCGGACACCATTGTTGTATGAGAATTTGGTCCTGGTTTATCACTTGCTGAATCGCCAAATTTTGGTAAAGTTTTACGCCTGGCTACAGACTTTGGTACAACTTGTTTAGTTATTTTGTAGGTGCGTACAACTTTTGTTTTTTTTTCATTAACATATTTGTATTCGGTGACATATTTTTGACCATTTTCTATAATTTCTGTACTTGGAGGTAAACCACCGGAATCAAGTTCAACTTCATCAGCCCATGAGGCCTTAATATCATCTAAACCTGGCATTTTTAATGATCTATAAATATATAAATTTTACAATTAAAATTTGAAGTTATTTTTGTCGAAAAAATATTAAAAATTAAATCTATGCTATTACCTCGTCACTTTTTTTAGCGAGTATTGAATAAAAAAGAAATTTGTCTTGCTGTCAACTGTCAGTTGTCACATAGATATTAAATAGAACCAATAGAACACATTGCTAAGATGACATTTTTTTATAATGTCCAGTTATTAGATACGTTTTAGATCCGCGAACAAAGTTATAAATTTTTTGCATTTTGATTTAATTTGAAATTAATATATTCTATGAAATTTCTGAATAAATATTTAATATTTTTTATGCTTCGTCTAAATTGCTAAAATTTGTTTAAATTGCCCTTCTTGAAAACATACAATATATTTTATCTGTAATAAAATTTTAGATAAAGATTTAGAATTTAATCGAATATAAATCCAAATTTTAACGCTTACGTCTACGTTGTATTGTAGGGGTCTATTTCTATTCTTTCTAAGTTAATTTATTTGTGAATTGTGTATAGATACTGGATAGATTGTGAAGTTTCTTAAAAATATGACGTTTTAATTTTTTCTAAAATCAAAATTTGTACAAATTTTTATGGACTTGCTTTAGGTATTTACATTGTAAAATATCAAAATATTAAGAATCGATCTTATGTTGAAAAATTTATTTAAAATGACTTTTTATGCTGTTGCAAGAGGACGAGTAACGGGTATATTTCCAGAATGGTATTTTCAAAAAGAAGAACCCAAAAAACATTTTTTTATAAAATTTAATTTTTTTAGGCATATGTGTGATAGCGCTGTTAAATCATTCAGCGGTGCTAGATATAAAAAGTTTAAAAGTAAGCCTGAAGCTATTGAATTTTTAAAAAAACATAATGTTAATTACGTGGACAGTAGTGAAAGTGAATGTAGCAGTTATAGTCAAGATGTGGTTTCAAAACAAACTGATTTTTGGCCAGAGGACGTACAATGTAATGAAGATGACGATGATTTCCTTGTACGTTAATTGATTTTAATAAATTTAAAGTAATTTAGTATTTTTTTTTTTTAAGCTAATGGCTTCAGCAGAAGTAGAAGGTTTACCAACAACTAGTAAAAAAATTACTACACCAACAAAAAGAAAAATAACTTCAAATGATTCAGTTTCTAATAATAAAACTCCTAAATATGATTCAATAATATGGGAATCTATTGGTGTTAAAAAATATGGAAATTTACAATTTCCAATAGATTCTGAAGGTTATGTCATATGTTATACAGATGGATCATGTGAAGGTAATGGACAAAATATTGCTGCTGCAGGATTCGGTGTTTATTTTTCAGAAAATCATCCATTGTAAATATTTTTAAAAATTTTACTTCAATCTTTTCTAAAATAAATAAATATTTGATTTAGGAATACTGCTAAACCGGTTGAAGGTAGACCCACTAATAATGTAGGAGAAATCCAAGCAGCAATATATGCTATTAAATTAGCAATTGATATGAATATTGAAAAGTTATGTGTTAGCACAGATTCACAGTTTTTAATAAACTCAATAACTTTATGGGTAAAAAATTGGAAAAGAAATGGATGGCGAAAAAAAGATGGTAGTTCTGTAAAAAATGCCAAAGATTATAAAGAATTAGATGAAATACTTTCAAGTAAAAAAATTATAGTGAAATGGGTAATCCTTTTTATTATATCTACAAAATTAAATATTAGTAAAACATTTAAATTATAATTTTTTTTCAGAATTATGTTAAAGGACACGAAGGAATAATTGGAAATGAAAAAGCTGATAAATTAGCTAGACAAGGAGCTCAAATGTATAGAGAACAAAAGAAAATATAATATCACAAAAGACTGTAATTTATTCTCAATATTTTATTATTAATTTTTTTATTCCAAAATTTTTTGTATTTTTAATTTAATTTAAACAATTTTATTATCTTAAGATTCTTTTAGTTATTTATAAGGAAATAAAAACAAATATAAAAGAAAAACTTTAATTTTTATTTTAATTTTGTGACGCCAAAATTATATGTATTTTATTTTAATCGATGAAAAGATGCCCGAAATTTTTAAGACTGTATTTTAGTGCCTACATAGTTTATTTTTATTAGTATAAAAAAAACTGTTTATTATTAGTATAAAAAATTGTTTAAAATCATTTCGCATTTAACGACATATTTGTTCCTTTTTATTTTAAGTATTCCAAATTATTCAACTTTAGTTTGTTCCTACAAAAATTATTTTTTAAAGTTATAAAAATGCTCAAAAATATTGAAAAATAATATGTATTTTAATGTTAAAATATTTCTGTGCTTATTTTCCCACATAATATGTTTAGAAAGTCTGCTAAATGTTTCACAAAGCTATTCTGCACAATTAAATACATTTTTTTTTTTTAAATAAAAATTATATTATAATTTTGCACGCACGTTACTTCGATTCAGTCTAATTTTTACTATTTTATAGTATTGTTACTGTATCACATCCATACAAACATTCATTTATTAACAGAAATAACTTTTAATTTTATTACATATATTAGTCCATAAATTGTCATGATTTTTTCACATTTTTCATCATACACACGAGTTATATGCATGTTTATTAATTACATATTCGTTATATTAATAAAAACTTTTAAATTAAAGTTTTTCTTTTCTCTTTAATTTTAATCAAAAAAAAAAAAAAAATACTTTTCATTTGACACCCTTCTAAAAGGAAAATAGAAATACGGTCAAGCATGTTAAAAATAATAATAAGTAAATCATGTAAAAAAGAAAATTTTTAATTAAAAAATTCAGCCTTAAAAAAAAATAAATTGATCGGCCCTGGTAAATAATTTTATTTATTTTATATATATGTAACAATCTATGTACATATATAATAAAATAATATATGTATATACGAGTACATTATATTATTTATGTTCAGATTTTATATTCAGTGAAATTATTGAAATATTTTTAATTTAATTTCGTTTTTCTTTGTTCTAATCTTATTGAATTTTTCTTTTTAAATTTGATTACATAAAAAAAAAGATTAGATATGTACTATTCGTAATATTTTTTTCTTTTTGCATTTATGTCCTTTAAAATTTAGCTTAAGACACATAAATGATGTTTTATACATTGAATTTTATTGACGAAATATATTTTAGGATGCCGCTAAAGTTCTTTAGAATAATTTTAAATTCCATATAGTCAAGAGTGGTAGCACAAATTTCTTTGTCTTTATTTTTCAAGTTTGTTTAAAGCAGAAGAACTGAGGGGATGAAAATACTAAGAGGAAATTAATTTAAAAAAAAAAAATTTGTTATTATTGTAAACATTCTTATTTTGGACCCTTTAATTTAAGGACGTTTTAAATTTCATAGATAATCAATATATAATTAAGCAATGTCTCTTAGTTTAAAGTTCACTAAAAGTCCATACAAAATTTTACAATGTATTACGTCCCATTATGTACGTCAAAAATATTTTACAATGTCATGCGTTCCGAATAGTATAAAATGAGTTTTTAAAATGTAGAAAAAAATATTAGGGTTTACCACACATGCCAGTTTAAAAATAAAATGTGAAAATATTTTTTTTTACCATATTTTGAAGTTTTTGAATTGAAGTTTTAATATTTTTTCATTCTCTTGCATTTGTTATTAAGTATTTTTTTTTTTTGCTAATAATATTACTATATCTATTATAATGACTAGTTTGTAAGAATGTAATGTACATACTCTGTACGAGCTCTAAAGCTCTTTTAGAGATATAATTAAATAAATAAATAAATAAATATTTTGCGTTAAATTTTTACATAAAAAGTCAAAAGTTGGAGTTAATGTTGTTATACAGAATTATAATTTAAACTTTTGGAATTGATCTAATTTTAATTTTTTTTTTTTTTTTTGATAATTCAAATCTAAATGCGATGCAAAGTCTTTTTCTTTTTCTCAATTTAAACTTTTATTTAATATATTTTAAATAACACAAGTTGTTTTTTAATTCACAAATCGTCTGTAATAAGTTGTATTATATTTGAAAACACGTTCATTTTTAGCAAAATTTAAAAAATCTTTAAAATAAAAAAAAATAAAAATGCAACTTTACCAATAAAATGTCAATTTTAATAAATCAAAAATTGGGTTCCGAAGTGTAAAAAAAAAACTTTATATTTATTTTGCAATGTATTGACTATTGTTTCAAATTTTAAATTTAAATGTGGTTTAAAAACTTTTTTTTTTTACAATATGGAACTATAATATGGTTTTTAGTTTTTGTACTTTTATATGGTACATTATATGGTTTTTATTAGTTAAGAGTACTTTTCCCGTTTAGATGTTGATCTCACTTTCTACCATTCAATTTTATTCTTTATCCCATAATAATGACAATAGACGGAAGACGAATTAAAAATATCGCATTTAATTTAAACAACAGATGATTTCTAACCATAATATCAAAAAACGGAAAATGAATTAAAAATACATATTGCACTTAATTTAAATAATGGATATAAGATCTCTCCTCAGAATATGTAATATTAATAGACGAAGGTCGAATCAAAAATATCGCACTTTTTTTAAATAACGGATATAGAATTTCTTGAGGTAAACACCATTTCCTGTAGGAAAAAAAAAAAAACTCAAAAGAAATAATAAGACAAGAATATAACAAAATCAAATTAAAATTTCTTTTTTTTATTATTTTTTTTTTTTTGTTTTTTTTTAATGAATATGTTATTAAATATGTAAATATTTTTTTTTTTTTTTTTATTTTTTATTTTTTTTAATAACAATACTGTATGAATTTAATGATATTATTGTAATATTTTTTTTTTTTTCTGACAATTATAAATTTTTATTTTATTTATTTTTTTAATTTTTAGCGTTTTTAAATTAATTTTTTTTTATTTGTATTTATGTATGTACATTTTATATATTTTTTTTCTTTTTAAATCATTCGATTGCAAAAAAAAAAAAAGGAAAAGAAAAAAACTTAAAATAATGTAAAAAAAATCATATTAAACCATTATATGAAAAATAATAATAAATTAATTTAATGACTAAATAGTTTTTATTACATATCATGTGTAATATATATATACATGTATGTATATTAATTGTACATGACCTATGTTATTTTTTTTTTTTTTCATATAGTACATTTTATTTGGTAAATTTATAACTTATTTTATTATTTCTTTTAATTTTTTTTAACCCTTTTGAATGTTGCTTTAAAAATTAAATTTAATACGAATTTATCAGTTTTTCTTTGACAACAATATATATATACATATATGTATATATGGATAATATATATGTACAGTGAAACCTATGAAGTTGGACATCCTTTCAACAAAGACACTTGTGAAAAATTGTCAGAGAATATAACAACACAAAGAAAATCTCGTAACATTTATTTCCTTTTATTACTTAAATTTTTGTAAGTGAAACACTTGTAAAAGTTGACCATACCACACTTTTTAATGGTAGTAAAACATTAAAAATTATTACGCAAACAAAATGAGTGTAAAGATAACATGAATTTGTTTAATTTGTTACTGTTACTTAGTTATATATGTATGTATGTATGTATGTATGTATAGTTCGTAACATTGTCAATCAATGTAAAATACTGAATAAGTGTGTTTATTAAGTTGTTCTAGAAGAACGTCGAACAAAAAAGTATACAGATTTCAGCGATTAGTTTTAGAACAGTGTTCTTTTTGGTCCGAAATTGTTCCGATTTGTGTTCATTAGTTTGTGCGAAAATGTTCTAGATTGTACTTTTCTGTTTTAGATTTTTTAAAGAACAATTTTGAACAATTTTTTTTTTTTTTTTTTTTTTTTAATTTTGACAGATGTATATGAATGATTTATTTATAAATGTATCCGAAATATCCATCCGTATAAATATATCCAAACGTTCCTAAGCGTTCGTTAGAGTTTGATTTTAAGTTTGAAAAAAATTTGATTCTTAGATTGACAACCAATTTTGATTAATAAAGTAATTACATATTATATACATACGTAATTAATTACTAAAATTGACTTTTCTTTCCATTTAAAAAAAAAAAAGCTATAAGCATTTTCTTACAAAAATTGGCCAAAAATGTTCGGATTGCAGGTGGTTAACTTAGATAGATTTCACTGTATCTACATACTTAGATTAGATACATAATATGTATATCTATATATATACGTATAAAATATGATTAAAAAAATTAAAATAAAACTTAATTTTAATTAATAGTGTAATTTAATAAATTAATATAGTGCATTTTTTCATTAATTAAAAAATTGTGCTTTAAGGGTTAAAAAAAAAAAAAAAGTTTTTTTTTATTATTCTTTATTATTTTTAATTTTATTAATTTTTAAAAATAAGTCATTTTGTTCTCAAAGATCTATATATTTTTTAATAAATAGTTTAAATTTAAATTTTTATTGAATTGTTTTTTTTTTGTTTTAAGTAAGAAAATATAAAAAATAAAAATAAATTATATATATATATAAGTAATATAAGTTTGGCTTGTGCAATTTCATTAGAAATGCCTCATTCAAATGTGTGTTGTATGTGTATTTTTTGTTTTAGATTTATTACTTTTAGTTGTTGCTTTAAGGAATTTACTTTTTTTTTTTTTTTTTTTTGTTTTAGTTTTTAATGAAAAATTTAATGATAATGATAATATTCTAATTTAACAAATTTAAATTTAATTTAATTTAATTTTTTTTTTTTTAATTTGTTAAAAAAATAGGATGCGTCATATTCTACTATAATAATAATTAATTATGTGTCAAAATTTGAACTTTTGCTACAAATATAAATCTTCAATTTGAAGCCAAAATTTTTAAAATTTTTTTATTTTTTTTTTTTAAATTTAATTTTTTTAAATTATTATTTTACTAAAAACTAAAATTATATTTAAAATTTAATTTAATTTTTTAAATTTGATAATAATTTTTGTTTTCAAATTGAAAAATAAAAAAAAATAAAAAAATAATAGAATTTAATAAATTGTTTGTTTTTGATTTTTTTTTTTTTTTTGCTCTTTCTAAAAATAAAGAACGATTTAAGTTGTTTTTTTTTTTTTTTTTTGTAGTTTTGATTACTTAGTTAAATTGATTAAAATCACTAAATTTTAATATTTTGTCTTTTAATTTTGTTGTTCTCAAATGTGTTTGTTTTCTTTTTTTTTTTTTTTTACTTAAACTTAAAATTTCTTCAGATATAGAATTAAAAAAAAATATATATATATATATATTTATAAAAAGTAATTTAGTTATAAACAAAAAAAAAATACATATTTAAATTACTTTAAAATTTCTTATAAGCCTGATATTAATATACGTATATTTAGTATATATTAAATTCTTTCTTTTGAGCAAAAACTATACAGCGACAAATTCTACAAAATATAAAAAAGTCACATATTTATTTAGTTAAGATTATTGATCAAATAAAAAATAAATAATAAATTTTTTAAATATTCAGGATTATTTTTTGACAAGAGTGTACAAACAAATTTGGTTTTACATATTTTTAATAATTAGAATCTATAATAATAAAATTTATTTTTATAGGTAGAATTTTTTAAAAAAAATATACCATAATTATAATTTTTTCTGCGTTTTAAAGTAACTTTACGTTATAATCCAGAATCATGTCGAAATTTCGCCAGCGGTTATTTCTCTAATGAAACAGAACAATGTCGGTGACGACTGACGAAAATAAAAATCAAATATCAAAATCAATATAAAATAAATGAAGAAAATTTTAAAAATTGTTAAAAATATTTTGAATTATTGCATGTTTCTATAAAATTAATTTTTTTTTTTTCATTTTAATTATATACATATATAGAACTCACTCATGACTGTTTTAAATATTTTTTTTATTTCTAATATATCTTTTAATTTTTAAATTTTGCAAAGAATAAAATTTATCTTATTTTGCCGTTTACGAAAATTCTGCCGTAAAAAAAAAAATCACCGCCATTTTGAACAGTTCCATTTGAATACATGGATGGCGAAAAATTAACATTTATTGTTTTTCTTGTATTTCAATTAATTGTCGTTGAAATTTTGGAAACTTTCATTTTGCACACTCATTTTAAATACCAAAAAAATTTTTTTTTTTTTTGTTGATTTTATTCATACATAAATAGAAACAGGAAAAAAATAAAAAATATTTAATTTAAGAGTTTCAGTTCAGCTTTAAAGCGATTATCAAAGCTTATAATATAAGAATTAAAGAAATGAAACTATAAAATATTATGTCATATTTAAAATTATTTAATATATAAATTACATAATATATATTTCTAATTTTTTTTTTTTTTTTTGTTTTTTTTTTCAATGAAATTTTAATTTAGTTTTTTTAATTTTTTTCAGATTTTCATTAAATATAATTTAATTATGGTTTTTGCGTTTTCTTCTTAAAATAATTTTCAAATGTAAGAAATGAAATGATAAAAAAAAAATATTTTTTTTTTTATTTTGATTTAAATTTGATTTTTATTTTTGTTCTTTAAATTACTTTTAATTCCTTCAATTTTATCTAATCTAGATAAACATTTTTTTTTTTTTATTAATTGTTTATATTTTATTTATTTATTTTTTTAACATTATTATTATTATTAATTATTATAATAAATAATAATAGTAATTTAATTATAATTTTTAATTTATTATAATAAAATTGGTTCCATAAACATTATGTTTATCATATTCATTTTTATAAAAGATAAAAATAAAAAAAAAAAATTAATTTCATTTAAAAATAAAGCAAAAAAAAAAAAATATGAATATATGTATATATATATACCAATGCAAAAAACAAAATAAAAAGAAAAAAGATTTAAAGAAAATTATTTTATAAATAAATAAATTAGTTACCCGTTCACAAATAATTGATTTCGAGAAATAAAATGAATTTCGAAAATTAAATGGGTTTTGGTCTTAATTTTCCCTACCTTTTTCAAAAATATTTTTGTCAAACAAAATTTAAATTGGTATTGAATTCTCTCAAAATCACCTCGAAATTAAACTCTTCGTTCCTTCATTTGATATTTCGATTTTTATATTGATTATTTAAAATTTTATTTTCAAAATTATAATAATTATTTTTAAAATTAAGTTTAAAATTTTATAACTTACAATCCAAAAAAATAATAGGTCTGTTTCGCGTACAAAAAATTTTCGATGTAAATTTTCGCAAAAAAAAAGCGTTTGCGTACTGAGAGAATTTGACTTTTATTTAAAAAAAACTCAAAAAAAAAAAAAAGAAAAATGAGGAAAAAAAAATAAACGGCTTCTTTTTAAAAGTTTTACAAATAAAATTTTTGTTTCGTGAAAATTTATAAAAATTTACTGACATTTACTTTTTGTTGTTGATCCCGTTTTTACTGTCATTTGTCAAAAAAAAAAAAAAAACAAAGGAAAATAAACAAAGGAAATTAAACAACAGAATTTAAACGAAGCACGACAGTATCAATTAATATCATTAAATTTTCGTCTTCCATATATAGATATTTAATACTTTTTTTTATATTTTTCAATTAAAAAATTTTTCTAATTTTTTTTGTTTAATCGCATTTTGAAGTATATGAATTAAACACAACACAATGACAATTTATGACATTCATTAAAATCTTGTATATTTTTGTAAAAAAAAGTGTTCGCGTACTTTTTTTTTTTTTTTTTTTTAAATGAGACTATTTGTTTAAAGTGAGTAATTTTTTACAATTATTCTCTCAAATTTTAATTGTTCTCTAATTTGTAAAGTTTTGCAAAAAAAATTACATGAACAGACTTAATAATATATTATGTAAATATATGCACATTATTAATGTCAAATTACATTCTTGTCATTTGAAAAATGATTCTTAACGCTTGACATTTATTTCGCAGTTTGTGAACATGGTTTAAGTTTAAATATTAATTAAAAATATACTCTTACCAAAAAAGAATACAAATTTTCATTTTCTTTTTTTTTTTTAAATAAAATTAAAATATAAAATAAAAATCAAATTTCTAATTAATCAATTTAACATTTTTAAAGTTCGAAACGGAAAAAAAAGTTTCAAAATTTATAATTTAAAACAAATTTGGATAACGATTTGGATTAAGTCTGAAATAAAAAAAAGAAAAAAAAAACTTTTTTTTTTGTTTTTTTAATACTCTTAATTTAAGCGCAAAAATGTATTGTATCAAAATATCTTTTATAAATATATTATATATACGATAAATGTATGTATATATATATATACATAATATATATAAATCTTTTCATAAATTTATAGTGTATGTATTTAAATATTAAATGGAATTTATGCAAAAAAAAATTTACAAAAAAAAATTATATGATATTTAAAAATTAAAAACAAATTCACAAAAATTCACAGTCCTGTTTTCTCGCAATTTAAAATTAATTAAAAAAAAAAAAATATACATATATATAAATATATATAAATTTTGTATAAATAGGGTATCCCAAAATAGATGAAAATTTTAATGTAATATTGTGTGGTAGGATCTGGATAGATCGAAACAAAAAAGAATAAACGAACAAAAAAAAAAAAAATTTTCTATGTAAGAATATCGAATCAAGAATATTTTTAAAACGATTATGGATCAACATCCCACCATGAGTATAATATCTTAACTTACTTTAGATTATATTATTATAATTTTAACTGGTTTTAGTCTTATCTTTTATTATTATTATTATTTCAAGATAATTTAATATTGTTTTTTATTTTTCTTGTTTCTTATGCATTTTTCAGCGTATAAAATATAATTTTTTTTCTTTTGGTTATAATTGAAATCTTTAAGTCTAATTGTACCACTTATTACATTTTTTTTTTTTTTTTATCTATTTAGGTACACCCTGTATATTAAAGCAAAAAAAAAATTTATTTCTCTAAAAACTATTTATGCTAAATATACATTTAATTTAATAATATAACATGTATGAATATTTTTTTTTTTTTTAATTATACATATAAGAAGTCATAAGTTCTTATTATTTTATTTTCATCTTTTTTTGTTTTCTTTTTTTTTTATTTTTTTTTTAATTTCTTATATTTCAAGTAAAAAAAAAATTAAAAATTTTTGCAAAATTTTTTTTAGTTTTTTTTTTTTTTTATATATAAAAAAATGGCCCTGAAATTTTAATGTGTTCATTGTAAATATATGAATAATAATATGAATTAAATTTATTTAAAAAAAGAAAAAAAAAAAAAAAAACAAAATAATTAATAAATAAAAAAAAAAAAAATAAAAATATTTTAAATTTAAAATTTAGGGAATTCTTTTTTTTTTTTTTTTTTAAATCACTAACAGTACGATATATAACAAACAATGTTTTACTACAATAAACGTAAATGGCACTTACAAAATTTTAAATATTAAAAAAAAAAAAAAAAAAAATGAAGAAAATAATCGTTTGATCGTTACTAAAATATTAAAAAATAGTGTGTTCGATTTATTTTTAAGAATTTAATGGTAGGGTTAGTATATGCATACTTAGCATATTTAAAAAAAAATTTTTAAAAGAATATAATATATATATATATATATATATCAGGGAATGTATTAAGATCCAAAAATATAATCGTTATTTGAAAATAAGGTTTAGTAAAATTAAAAAAAAAAAAAAAAGTTTACAATAAATTTAACAATTATTATTATTTATATCATGCTTAGTTTGTGATACGTAACACTAAAAATTTAACATAAAATTAAAACTCAACTATATATACATAGTAACTTTAAATTTTATTTTGGGTACAATGAAAATTTAATATGATATGACCATATGGGCAGAAAATGGGTCCTACATATTATATGTATATAATTTTTTGAAAAATTGATTATATATGTAATTTAATTTTCTATATGAATTTGAAATTTAAAATGAATTTTTAAAGAAATCTTTGGAATATGAAATGAGTATATATATATATTTATTAATTTTTTCAATTAATGAGTATTTCTATTTCTATTTTTTTTTTTTTTTTTTTTTCGATATATGAATTTGAATTATATGTTGGTAAGTAAGAACAAAATAAAAGTTATAATTGAATTTATTGTTTTGAAAACAAAAAAAAACCAAAAAATTAATTTTTAAATAGACGACACAGACGATTAAACGCTTCATTGTAAAACAATACAATAAATGACTATATATATCTTCGATTTCAAGCAAATATATATGTATGTATGGATAAGATAAAAATTTTGATTGAAATTTGAATTAAAGGAAAATTTTTATTGAATTAATTAATTAAATTAAAGTAAACTTTATTACCTATAAGAAATTAATAAATATACTTTTTCAATTTTTTTTATGACTTTAGTATACACAAAATGGATTAAAATTTCTTCTGAGTTGGGCGTTAAAAAAAACAAAGCAAAAAACAAAAAAAAAAAAAACAAATAGCTTATAAAATATTGATACCGTTATTATTTATACAATGAACACATTTAAATATTTATATTAAGTCACAAAATATATAAGTATTTAATTTAATTATTTAATTATTAAATCTTAAATTCTATATTTGGAATCAACTTTAAGTTTTTCATAATTTCATTTTTTTTTTTTTTTAATTATTTTTTTATTTTTAATATTAATTTATTTTAATATATTTTATAAATTTTAGCTATTAAATATGTAATAAAAAAAAATTAAATTTATTTATTTTCTAATTTTTTTTCTTTTTTTTTTAATTTGTTTTTTTTTTTATTAATTATGCAATAATACTTTTTTTTATTTTCTTTATTTATGAACTTTTTTTTTTTTATTTTAAGTTATTTTTCTATAATTTTTGTTTTTTTTTTTTTTTAGATTTTACGTAAATTTTTTTTTTATTATAGTTATACATAAATTGAATTTTATTATTTTGTTATTCTTCTACTATAAATCTTAATTTAAAAAGTTTTTTAGTTTTTTTTTTTGTTTAATAATAGTTTTCTTTTTTAATTATAATTAAATATTAATTTAATTTTTTAGGTATTTTTTTTTTTTAAATGTTTTTGTTTTTATTTCTAGTCATCCGTAAATGGATGTTCTGATGTTTCACTATTATTACGACGTTTATTTTCTAAAATTTTGGTAGCTTGTTCAAGTGTCTCTTGATAGAATATAGTATTTGTATCACCTGATAATGAATATTTTGTTTCGTCATGCCATGTTAAACCTAAAACTATATTGAAAGCTGATGTATCGTATGCATGACAACCAGAATAACGAAATTGTGGTTTTTTATTGTATTTGCAACCACCGGATTGAGCACCTGTAATAAAAAAAAAAAAAAAAAAATTATTTAAAGAAAATCTAAAATTAGATTTGTGTTTGTATAAATATAGAAAGAAAATTTATTAAATTTTGTCTGCAAGGTATTTTCAAAAAATATCAAATTTTATGATAAAATAATTTTCGTTAATAAAAAAAAATTTAAAGCTCCAACAAAAGAAAGTAAAAACAAGAAAAAAAAAATGGCATGAATCATCACGTTGATAAATAAAAATAAAATATTTTTTTTTGTTGAAGAATGAAAATTAACAAAATGTGGTGTGTTTTGGTTATTTTCCTTATCATTTTTGAATTTCTTTTAAGTTTGAAGATGATTCAATTAAAAAACAAAAAAAAAAAAAGAAAAGAAATTATAACACAAAAAATAAATCATGACATTCTTTTGATCCTTCTTCATAATTTGATAAGGGTCTGCATACATTCATATTTAAAATGTTTTTGTCTGAATTTCTTTTCTCTGCTTTTTTTTTGTCTTAAATATACCATTAGTTAAAACTGATCCAAAAACTTTTCAAGCTTTAACAAAAAAAAAAAAAAAAAATACATTCAAATTATATTGTAGGTAATATCTTTTTTATTTTTTAAGTGTCTGAATAAAATGCTTTATTTTTAGTAGTACTATATGAAAATGATTCTAAAATTTTTTCCGCATTGAAAAGTTTAAAACAAATGCCTTAGGTCTGAGCTTTTAATTTTTTTTTTCTAAATACAAAACGGTATGAAACATAAAAAAAATTAAGATAAATAAAAAAGAAAACAAAAACACAGGTAAAATACAGAATACAGAAGGTATACAGGAATAGAAAAGATTAATAATTCAATTTAGGTTAAACGAGTACAACTGTTAAACCATACAACTAAAAAAAAAAATTTTGAAAATTAAAAGATTTAACAAAAAAGCAAAAAAAAAAATAATTTTAGGATTAATTAGAAGAATGACAGCCTTATGATAAAAATTTCATAAAAATTATTTTTAAAAGTATTTTTATATTGCAAATAATTAAAACAAAGTTAAAAGTATAACTGGTATAACAAATAACATACACATAAAAACTACTCAAACAAATAATTTAAAAAATATTAAAAATAATAAAAAATATCCTTGTTTGCATGTTCATAAAAAAATTCTTTTTTGAAAAATATAAATACATATTGGATAGAATATAAAAAATATGTACTTTTTATATAAAATACATAGTATAATAAAAATTGAAATACTGAAAATTATTTTTTATTTTTTTTTACTTAATTTTTTAGAGCACAAATTATTACAAGTGTAGTTCAGTATTCGATTAAATTTATGAAGTTTAAATAATTTTTACAAAAGATTTACATAATACTCTGTTCATCTCCTTAGTTTGAAAGATCACGTGAGAAAACTTTATTTATTTATTTTAATACTACGAATCTCATGATATGGATATAATATATTTCCTATGAATGGAATATTGATAAAACTATTATACTATATAGCTATACTATATGCTATTAGCACATTATAGGTTGAATACAATTAATTATTTATACAGTATTATTTTTTAATTTTATTATATTTTATATATTTATTTACTGTAAAAACTATTGGATAGGAAATGGTATTGGATGGGAAATGGTTTACATTTTCAGTAATTTTCCTTTAATTAAAAAAATCATATTACGTTAAGTGGATCTTGATGGACTATTTATTTATTTATTTATATTAATATTACATACATAAATGTAATGCAATATTATTGAACCATCGGCTACTAAGGCGATTATAGGTTTTTATACTATTATTAAATTATATACTAATATTATTTATTTTGCTTATATTATATACTATATATTTACATTATATTTGGCCGTAAAGGAATATGTAAAGAAAAAAAACACTTACGAAAAACACACTGTCAGAAATCGAACCCACACTCCTTCGGTTAATACGCCACACGCCTACCCACTAGGCTACCGAAGCCCCTGGACTATATTAAAAAATAATTACACTAAAAAAAAAATTGCATACTTTTAGGATTAATATACTATAAATGAAAAACTGAATTTATTTGTTAAATATGACGTTTATCTTTTCCTTCTGATTATAAGTAATAAAAAAAGTTAAGGATGTAAAATTATTATTAAAATAAAAGAAAAAAAAAAATTTGATTGGTGATGGTAATAGTTTTCTTTTATATAAATAAAAAATTATCTAAATTGAAACATATTGAAAGAAATTTATTTTATTTTTATTTTAAATTTTATTCTTAAGAGACATAACATATTAACGTGTATATGGGGAATTATGATAAAATGTATAATAAATTATATATTCATTGAGTACAATATTAAGTATAAAATATTATCTTTTAATTTTTTTGATTTACAATTCCATTTAAAATAAAAATATATATACATATATTAAAAAACTGTATTTAAGAAAAACTTCATATCCTTTAATACTTCAGTTATATAAAATTTTTTTTTTTTTTGATCCCTTTACTTTAATAATTCATTTCTCTATTTTAGCATCTTATCTTCTAACTTTAAATTATAAATTATATCAATAAATTTAGAAAAATAAAAAAAAAAACTTAAAAAAAAAGAAAAAGAAAGTAATATGCTGGAATGTCCAACATCTTTAACAAATCATTAATAACACTGAGAAAAAAAAACAAAAATTTTAAATATCTATATGTATTCATAATATGAGTATTTTGAGACAGTATTGATTAAAATTACATATATATGTATGTAATATACGTATAGAGACAGAATTGATTAAAATCACATTTAAATTATTTAATACTAAAAGATGTAAAAATAAAATTAGAAGCTAATAAGATCATAACTCGTTAAGTGAAGATGTTAACGTTTAAGAAAATGACTAATTTTCAAGTAAAAGTAACCGATACCCAATAGTAGGATAACAGTTTGAGAAAGCAATAATATTTAATTTTTGAATGTTTTAATTGTATAGTTTTAAAGTATATTTTTTTTTATTTGCTGAAGTCTTATAGTAAATGGTTTTTCTCAGAGCGAACCCGAAATTCTCTATTTTATTTAAATTTATCTGAAAAAATAAAAATAAATAAAATTTTACTTTACTATATTTATCTAAAATACATATTTTAAGACATTGATCTTTTATCATTCACTTATCACTTAATAATATCACTTTAATTGCAATTGCATGTCAGATGGTATAACAAAAGTTATAATTTAATATAATTTTTTTTTCTTTTTTTTGCAATTTTTATAACATATATTTGGGCTTAGTTCTTCTTCTATACATTTTTAGTGCATGTATCAATATTTTTCTTCAACACTGTTTAATATGCACACACATTCCTTACACAAAATATGCACATATACATTTGTCGTATATTAGAATTTATAATAAAAGGAATTTTTTTTTGATGTTTAATCCTTTCTGTCCATGCATGTTATAATCCATTTTTATTTTTTATCTACTTATTTACTTGTTATAATTTTTCTTTTTGTGCTTATGAATTCTTATAAAAAAAAAAAGGATACCCAAGTCAATGTTCCTTCTTTCTATAAAAAAAAAAAAAAAAACACAAAAAACACAAAAAATTCTATATGGATCAGTAAACATTTTTTCTGTAATGTCATACAATGAATGATTCATGGTAGCACGTTATTGGTCCAAGGCCATAAAAATGCTATAGAAAATTAAAAGAAAAGAAAAAAAACTAAACAAAGTAAAAAAAAAAAAGCATTTAAAAAATATTATGACACTTTTTTTTTTTTCTTTTATTATACTATTACTTATTTAATAGTATAAAAAATACAAACTTAAAAAAAAAGGGACTACTAAATATTAGTAGGCATCAATATACCAATAATATACGTATAAAAATTCTTAAAAGTTAAGATAAACACATTTTTTATATTTATAGGTTTTAAGTTGAATTTTTTTTAGGATGCTTTCACATTGAAAACGTATATATGGTAAGTGATTAATAAAATTTATATAAATATATTTAACCCTAAAAAGCACAACAGAGACTATCAGTCTCTATTTGATATTAAAATGATAGTACATTATATTATATTATTTAGTTATGAATTTTATTCAAATTTATAGAGTTTGTCTATTTCGGTCTTTCAATTATACATAGACTTAATTAAAAAAATTTTTTTTGAAATTTATTAAGTGATAACTATTTCAGTTAAATCAGTTACTCCTGTTCGTTAACTTTACCTATATATTTCGTACCTATATATTTTGTGCTTTTTAGGATTAAGCAAAATCTAAAGACTGTCTATCTAAAATCTTTTATAATACCTTATTTTGTTTTATTTTTTTAAAATTTTTATTAAATTTTCAAAATATATAGAAATAAAATAAACTTTAAAGAAAAAAATTAAAGATGAAAATTTTTGAGTCCTAGAATGATTAATATTATAAAAAACATTTTTAATTCAAAATCTGTAAAAATTATAATCAAAGAAAACTGAATATAATTGTTAGAACTTAAAAATACTTATGTACAGAATTATTGTCTTAGAATAATATTGTTTTGATCTAAATGTATATAAGTATATAGATGCCGAATAATTTCTAATTAAAATGGTATCATATCCGAAGTGAGCCCATGTAACAAATCTTTAAAATAAAATGGAAATTTTTTTTTAAATATTTATTAAATTTACGTGTAATATACGTATATATGTTTTACATTGTGTGAAATATTTAAATAAAATAACAAAATTTAAAGGACATACAAACAAATACATATAAATATACATTGATGATGATAATGATGTTGATGATTATGATGATTATATACTAATTGTATAAGTGCATAAAATGTAAAAGGATTAAATATAAATATGTATATAAACAATTATATATACATATACATAAAGGGTTTTCCAATTTAAGTGATATGATTTCTTTTAAAAAAAAATACACTAATTGTTAAGGAAATTCAAATGTTTTTTATTTAATGTGAAGTATAATCGATACAATTAAGTTCTGAATAAAACGTCATTCAAATGGCCTCCACGACTTCTTTTGCAGGAGCGAATTCGATGAACCCAATTTTCGAGCACTTTTTCCACTAAATCAAGTCGTATGTAGTCTTCAATAAATAGTCTAATGGTGTTAAATCACAACTTCTTGGAGGCTATTTAATGTCACAATTTCTTGAAATAATCGAATCTCAAAACTTTTTTCGGAATAATTCGGTTGTTGCACGTGCTGTGTGGCACGTAATCCCGTCTTGTTGGAACCAAATGTTATCAAGATCAACTTCTTCCAATTTCGGTCTTAAAAAGTTTGTTATCATCGATCTATACCGCTCTCCATTGACAGTAACGGTGTTACCAGCTTCATTTCGAAAGAAGTACGAACCGATGATTCCACCAGACCAGAAACCACACCAAGCTGTCAATTTAGGTGAATGTAATAGTTGTTCATGAATAATTTGTGGATTTTCTTCGCACCAGAATCGACAGTTTTGTTTATTTACCGCACCACTCAGATGAAAGTGAACCTCATCGGAAAAGATGATTTTCTTAAAAAAAATCGTTATAGTTTTCAAGTTGTTCCAAGACAAAATCAGCAAATTCACGAAGTTTACGGTGGTCCATGATGAAATTGTAAACACTACTGAATACAATGGAATAAAAATGACAGATTATGACATACTATAAATTTACCGAAACGTCACTTAGAAATCATATCATTCAAGTTGGAAAACCCTATATATAACTATAATATACATATATAGAAATAAAATAATACTGCTGATTCTCCCGTTTTGTTTATAGTTTTCTGATCGTACTATGTAAGAACGTGTCTTTGAATTATAAATTGCTTTTTCAATATAAGCTGTTGGCAATTTATTGATTGGTTTGTTTTTATTTTCTTTTTTATTTTGTAAAAAAAAAGTCTTATAAAAAAACATCCTCATATTACTTTTTATAGGAACAAAAAAAGAACAAAAAATAATAATATGGTTTTATATAAATTTTAATAGTTTTGAAATTTAGTAAAAAAAAAAATGTCAAAATAAAATAAGAAATCAACAGAAAAGAAAAAAAAAATTACAAAGGTTAAACAGAGTGGTACTATGGGAAATTTAGGAATTAGTTAAGAAATTAAGAAAAATAAAAAGAAATTCATTTTGTAATAAAAGTTTTCAAAGTTTTCCCAATTGTTCATTATTTCCTTTTGATTAAAAAGTAAATAAGTAATTATGAAAACAGCAAATATAAAAATATATATAGAAATAATATATAATTTTATTTATTATGACAAATGTACATTAAAAATATTCCCTTTTATTTGTTACATATCAATAAAAATTCATATATAAAATATTAGCATATAAATATCATGTACAATTTAATATGAGTTACCTATAATTAATTTTTCTTAAGGGAAATCAAAAAAAAAGCCTGAATAGATGAAAGCTATGTAAATGATATCGAGCATGTTTTATATACATTTGTTGCACATTAAATTTTCTGATAGAAAAGGGAAAAAAACAAGGGATAAAAAAAAATACTTAAAGTATAGTTACTTTGAAGTCAAGCATTAAATCTTTTATAGCCGACTGACATCAATTAATTATTATAAAAAAATTAATTTATAAAGTTGATTTTCAAAGGTAAATAATATTTTTTTTTTCATTCGCTTATCATTTACAAACTATATAATAATCTTTTTTATCAAAATTAATTTGAATTTTCGAAATACTTTTAATAAATAGTTGAAAAGCATAATAAATAAAATTATTAAAATTTATATAATTAATAAAAAAAATATAAATTAATTAATTCGGGGCAGCGAAATAAATGCAAATGCAATAAAAGCAAAATGCAAATGCAATAAAAGCCTTATTTCTTTTTTGAATGAGAAATAAAGCATATCGCAATTATTCCCATATTCCCCATATTATCACATTATATTATTCCCATTATCCCATATTCAAATTCCCATTCCCATATTCAAATTCGAAATGAAGCCATATAGTAAAATCTATAAAAATTCTAATTTTATAATAAATATAATAATAAAGTAAATATACTTAGGTAAATAAAGTGAAAAAATAGATATACATATTTATAAATAAATGCAGTTATAAATAATAAATATATAAGTATATATATTATAACAAATTTCAAAGAAAATTTCTTTTTTGGAACAGAATAATAATTGTTAAAGGAGGGATTTTAGAGTTCGATTCAAAATCAGGATTATACGCTTTTTCCACAATTTTTAAATATATGTACACATATATGCGAGATTCTTTCTTATGAAGTATTTTACAGTTAGGGAAGTATTTTACAAAATCAGGGTTGCCCCTTTCTCAGAATATCCATATTTGTATATATGGTAGATTCCTAATTTGGATAGATTTTATGGTTGGTTACAAAATCAGGGTTGCTTCTTTTTCCAAAATATGTACACATGGATAAAATGTCGCGAGAACAAAATGTTGAGAATAAAAAAATTTGCGAGGAGGAATTTTAGAGTTGGATTCAAAATCAGAGTTATACACTTTTTCCAGAATATTTGAGGGATTTTAGTGTTGGATTCAAAATCAGACTATTCCTTTTTCCAAAATATTTCTAATTAAATTAAAATTAATTATTGCGATATTTTATCCGACAAAATTTTGTCTTAAAGCCGTACCATATACAGCCATACATGTACTTTTAACAAAAATTTTAAGAAAAAAATTGATAATTATTATTGTTTTCAAAATTTATATTACTTCTGTTTCAAGTCAATAGATTTCATTTTTAAAAAGGAAATAAAGCCATTTGGATTTGTTTCGCAATTGTGTGCGAAATAAAGCCATATACGCGCAAAAATTAGCGATATGGCTTTATTTCACATTTAAAAGCGAAATAAGAACATTATGGCTTTATTTCACGGCGCCGCTATCTATAGAGTACCTATAGTGGGGAAATTAAATTAAGCATTAATTGGTACGCAAAAAAAAAAAAAAAAAAAAAACAAAATTGTAATCAATCACGTTGCAAATAATGAATAAATATTGCACATTTGTATATCATAGATAAAAAAAAATAAGATAATATTATTTGTATTTAATTTTTTTTACTAATAATAATATTTATTTAATTTTATTTATTTTGTAATATGCATTTTAACTTATAACATTAATACTATAATAAATGATTTTGTATTTATAAAATTTTAATTAAATTTTATTGAATATATATTTTTTTTAAATGTTTACCAAAAAAAATTTTGTTTGTTGTATACTTACTTGCAAATAAAATACAGCAAAGTAACTACAGTATTATAAATATAATCTAATGATACCTTAAAAAAATTCAATTGCAAACTTTCTCTCTCTCTCTAGACTAGAAATCAAATAAAACAATTGATTATTACGGTCCAATCAATATCTAATCGATATCAGATATGGATCTTAATTAAAGATATGCACTTACCCCAGTCTGTCAAGAAAAAGATGGAATCTTGATCATTTCTTTTTTCAATATTTAAATGAACTCTGACTAACATAGATGAGAAAAAATCTAAAGAAATTTAATACCAACTCTTGTCGAGAAGAATCTACTACATTTTGAAAGATCTAAGTAAAGGTGTATTATGTATAGACGTAAAAAAATTAATGAGTTGTATTTTTAGATTTAATAAGAATTTAAATAAAAATTATGGGAAAAGTTAAAAAAAAGTTAATTATTATGTAAGATTGATTATACATATTAACATAAGTTTTTTTATAAATTAACTCAATTCTTCCCTCGAAAAAAATTGAATTCCCTCGAAATGAAAAATTATCAACAACGAAAATAAACACATTTTTATTTTAAGTGAGAAAAAAGGAAAACAGTACGTTTCGAAATTGAGACATTTAAAGACAATGGTAAAGACAATGTTAAAGACATAAATTCAATTTCTTAATTTTTTCTCTTTATAAATACTTAGTCATAATTTAATTAAATTTAATTACAAAAATACACATCAGATGTACGTGTATTTGAAAAAAAACAAAGTAGAAAAAAATTTAATTTTGAAAATACAATTTATAACATAAATCATCCATTTGAGTGATTTTAATTAGTTTTATATTGCGGTTTGAACATACAGAATCCAAATTGAAACTATATATAAAAACTATTCCCATCAGTATGGTTTTCTTTGATTGGTTTTAGTTTTATTCATAGGTTTAACTATTCTAACCTAAACAATATATTGCTTTAGCGTTGACGTTGACAAATTGTCTTTTGATCGTCCTTCAGTGTATAAGTATTTCTTCTAAATTTGTATTTTCTATCATATATCTTTTAGAAATACATATATATATATATACGTTATACAGATATTTAAATTTATATTAAAAAGATCATTTTTATTTTATTGTTAACTTAATTTGAATTTTATTTAATTTTAAACTAAGTACTTTTAATTAAGAGGAATTTAGTACTATTCTGAATGATACCTGACTGGATAGTACCTTAAGTACTACACTGGATTATATATGTATGTAATTAATATTAAGTCAATATGATATTCAATATATACGTATGGAAATGTGAATTTAGAGTATAACATTAAAATTTGCTACTGATGGTAACAGATTTCTTTTTATTTATCTAAATATCAACTTTTATAAGGATAATTTTTTTTTTTTTTTTGCTCCTTTCATTATTTCTGATTGTTTTTCAGTTTTCAATTTTAAAGTTTAACTTTTAACTTTCTTTTCTATAAAAAAAAAAATACTCAACACAAAAATGACGGAAAAACAATTTAGGAAAAAATGTATCTTTAAGGGCTTTTCCCTTATTTTTTTTTTCACTTTTTTAATTTTGTTGTTTTATTAAAAAAATTCTGCAAAGAAAAGAAAATAAAAACAAAATATATTGGAAATTGAGTGATGTTTAAGATATAAATAATAAATACATATATACATATAATACGTAAATAAGAACATTCAAGGTGAAATAGATCTTCTTGAAAGAGTGGAAAATAATTCGATCATTTTATTCCTAACTTAAATATTTTAGAATTGTGATGATGTTGCAACTCATCCTAACTTATTATTTTATCCAATAAATAATCTATGATGTTTTTTATATAAAAGAAAAATATAGATATATGTACATTAAATAATTAATTAATAGTCTATTTTTCTTTTTTTTTTGTCAAAACAATTAAGAAACATCTTACAATTGGGGGCTATATTTTCAACAGTTACTGAGATAATGGGGCCCAAAGATTTTCTCTTTTTCAAAATTCGTTGCTTAGTTTTTTATTTATAATTTTGGAACTATCTTCTATATGTAAAAATCTATAAATAAAAAACATATCTGCCCTTTTAAGAGGAAGCAGATCATTGGATCGTCTTAAATCGGTTTTAGGATATTCAACCTAATCTATATTTTTATATTTGAGATTTGAGTGAGCCATTTCCATATTCAAAGTTTTGATAATTTCTTCTGTGAGTTATATGACATAAATACAAAAAAAAAAAAGGAAAAATTGATTTAATTTGAAAAATGATTTAATTCAATTATGAATGAATTTAATGAGTTGATTTTGTTTTATTTTTCTGTAAAATTATATTTTCAAATATCCTTAAAAACTGTTTATAAGATCTCATAAAATAAAACAATTCTTATATAATGTAGTAAATTGAAAAATATTTCGTATTGAAGTAAATTTATGTTAAAATGGCATTTTAAATTTTTTATGTAATATTAGGAATTTTATTTTTTTTTTTTCTTTAATATTATAACATAATATTGAAGGTCATAATAAAATTACCTGTATATTTTCTATATCAATACATTAATATTGTTTTCCTAATTTTGAATAATTAAATTGAATTTAAGCATAAGAAATAAGAAATAATAACAAAAACAGAAACAACAAAAAATAAAAGTATGGCTGGGACATTGGGTAAAGTTAATTATACATAATATCAAAAAAAAATATATAATGAATAATTAAATAGTTAAGTTCTTTGAAAAAATCTCATTGAAAATACTTCAAAATTATATAACAGATATTTATAATTGCTATTTTATACTCATTTATTAAAACAACAAAAAAGAAAAAAAAAGGACCTTCAGGAATAAAATATATATATTATTAAATTGTCAGAGAAAAAATAAAAAAAATAAAATTTGTATATATATATTCACTGATATTTATTTATTTGTATCTCACTTTTTATATTCAACTTCAATTCAATAGAATAATTTTCAAAATAATGTTATTATGTTTTAATATTAACACCAATAAGAAAATCATATTTATGTATGTACTTGAATATATTTATCTATAAACAATATAAATAATAAATGTTTACAAGACAATTTATAAATAGATATATCTAATATATGTATTTAAGTATATACAAATACAGTGTGTAACAAAATGTAAGATTTCAGATATATAACATTTTGATTTATAGGTTTTTTGTTTTAAATATCTTAGTTAGGTATTTGAAGGAATTGGTGGATGAGTTCTTAAAAACCTAGAAAAAGGAATTCCGGATTCGAATTCTACTTAGACCACAAATATTTTAAATTCAAAATTAAATTACAAATCCTTTTATAATACAATTTTTTTAATTTCCGTTTATCTTTTTTTCTTTTTCAATGATTAGATTTAGTTTTTCAATTTTTTTGAATATGCGGAGAATATTTTACTAATGGTGAATTCATTTCTCAAAAAATATAAGATTAATTTCACACTTTTTTTGACTAAATAGAATTTTTTTGAATTCGTTTTCTCAAAAAAAGTTCGTGTCCGTTTCTAAAAATTTTCTGCCTCTAAATTTAACTTATCTGCATCTGAATTCTCGACGATTCACGTACAATTTTTGGGTTCATGTACAATTTTTGAACAATCAGCCAACATAATAAAAAAAAAAGATAAAAAAATTACAAATGCCAATCACTACTCATTGTTAGAAGAGTATTTTCATTTTGTTCCATTAAAATTAATCTTTGTTAATAAAAAAAAAACAAAAATGTAAGAAATCAAGAGGCATTTTCTTCAATTTTAAAGGAACTGTACATAATTAAGAAAAACCATTAACATACTTATGTAGAATTATATAGTTGAAGTTTTAATTTTCGCCTTTTATTTTGAACAAATTTCTACAGTTGCCAAAGTTACAGGCGTCAAAAAATAGCAAATTTTTAATTTTTGAACCCTAATAGCTCTTAGACAGGGGGTGATACAAAAAAAAAAAAAGTAAAGAATTCTACAACTCGTAGGCAAAACTGTGAAAATGTTCACCATAAGTTTCTTACGGTCTATTACAATTTTGAAGAAAGATTACATTTTTGTAAGGACTATTGCAGTCAAACATAAAAAAAAATAAAAAAATACATGCATACAAACAAAAAAATACATTTTTCTACTGTATCACTCTATAAACAAAATAAATAGCTATTAAAGAAAATAACTATAAGCATATAATCATTAACATTAATTACAGAAATTATATAGAATTAAATTTTTATGTACAAGTCACAAGTGCTTAAGTGTAAGGATATTTGTATTAAAAATAAAATATTTTCTATAATATATATATAAATAATATGATATTTTTAAAAATTATTCTAATATGTATTTTTTTCTTTTAATAATTTTTTAACCAATTCAAATAAAATATTCATTTTTAAGAATTTTTCATTTTATTTAAGGGTTTTATTGACCATAGAAATTTAAATTAACTGCAATTTAAATTTGCACAAACATTTTTTTGGTGACACAACTCTAAAATATTGACTCTGAAATATATGTATAATATGTAGTATAAAAAACATTTTAAAATTAATATGTAATATCATAATCCATTTTTGGTTAAAACTTTTGTAAAGATTTTTTTTTGATTAATTTAATATTTTGTGGTTGGAAAAATATTTTAATCATTTTCTATACTATTATGCAAAACATTTCTATTATACAATCCTAAAGCGCTATATAGGTACTTAAAATATCTTTCGTATTACTATATACAAGTAATAACTACAATAAAAATTGAACTAACAAAAATAAATAAAAATATTTTTTGTTTTTGATTACCTTACAAAAATCTAAATTGCAAAATTTTGTTTCAATATTTGGAATATTTATTCTATTAATCAAATTCAGGACCTCCCTTTTGACACTTCACGTCAATTTTCAAATTATATAGGTAGGAAAATTTATCAAATATTATTAAAATAATAAAAGAAGTAAATTTTTTAAACTTAATTCGGCGCGTACAGCTAACTTCTTTCAATAAGGCTCTGGTAAAAGTTTTAAATTCGTGTCCGTGCATGTTTTTTATATGAAATTTTCAACTTTTTCAGTTTTCAAAAAATAAGTGCCGAAGTTTTTTTTCTTTCTCTTAAAAAAAGTTGATTCAAATTTTAGTTCGAAATTACATCTGTCATTTTTATGGCACACACATATATGTTGAGACGTATATATTTTATTTGAAAAAAATTAACAGGATGAGTAAAAAAAAATAGGTCTGTTTGAAATGTGAAAAGTTTAAAAAGTTTTATAAGATTACTTTTGGTATGCAAAATCTTTTTACTTTCTGACATTTAAAAAGAGAAAAATGTGACGTGATGATGAGGTATCCACTTCCCCTTATTTTAAGGTTTAAAAAAGTAAAATTGTTTCCTTTTAAAAAGAATGAAAAATGTCAAAAATTGTTGTTGGTTAATTGTCAAAAATTTTTAATTTCTTGAGGTTATGAAGAAATTTGTTTGAGGTTAGAAAAAATTATTGTTAAAATTTAAAAGTTTTAGATAATTATATGTTTTTCTTCTTCCGAATGCGGCATTATTTATTTTAGAAAATTAAAAAAAAACTTTAGATTTACACTTTAGATTTTTGACAAAAATTTTAGCGAACACTTTAGATTTTTGTAGTTTATTATAAATTGTGAAAAATCAAAATACATAAATGAAAGTAGTAAAAAGTGTTTGCAAGAGCAATGTTTGGTAAATTGGTATATATTTTATTTGCAAATTTTCACTTTTTTTTCGTGTGACATCACATTTTCTATTTTTAAATTTTTTGCAAGATTTATACCAAACCTAATATAATAAACCTTTAGCCGATATTCATGTCCTGGCAGCTAGTGCTAAAAAATTTAATTGTAAATATATAATTTAAAAATAAAAAATAATTTAAAAAAAAAATAATATTAATAATACTCGTATTTTAATAATGTTTTCAGTTAATTTTTGTCCATTAAATTTTTTGTTCCTCATTGCTTAGAAAATTGTATATGAATGGAAAATTTTTGAAAAGTTTTTCTTAGAAAATTCAAAATAAAATTAAAGTACAGTTAAATATTTTTTTTTTTATTTAAATGATGAAGACTTTTTCACTTTTAAAAATTAGGTACTAATTGTATATAATAAACTAAAAAAAGAAAATATAAAATAATAAAAACACCATTATTTAGCAAAATTTTCTTTTTTAAAGTATTTTTTTTTTTTATTTTAATTACATTAACATGAACTTTCCATTTCAACTAAAAATTGTTATTTTAGAGCATTACGTAAACAAAAAAAAAAAAAAAAAACAAAAAAAAAAGTTGCTAATGGTACAAACAAAAAAAAAATATTAAACAAAGTAAGTTTTGTTTATATTTTTTTTTTTGATATTTTCTGATATTAAACAGACATTTTAATTCTTAATTTTTGACTAACAGAATGTTGAGTTGAGTTAAGTTTAGTTAAGATATCCTTGAAAAAAAAACAAAAAAAAAAATGTACAGTCGGAAAAAAACTGAAATTGTGAAAAGTGTATTTTCTTTTTTTGCATTCATTCCTTTTTTTTTTAATGTTAATAATTTTTTATATTTTTTGTCATGTTTATTTTTAAAATTATTATTTAAATACCACTATTGTTACCATTATTGTTTGTCATTAAATCCAAAAAAAATTTTAAAAAGTTGATATTGGCAAGGGAAAGTATATTGAAAGAAAGAAAAGACGTGGGCAATTACGCACTAAGATAGACAAAATAATTATCAACGAGTATATAATATAATATCAACATCTAAATTTATAATATCACCATCTCTCGAAAAGATTAATATAAATATGGAAGAGGCACACTAGAATAAATTTTAAAGTAAATCACGAAAAATTTTCTTTGATTAAGAATTCATATACGTATTTAATATTTGTATATGAACATATCGTGAAACCTTAAAGTAAATTAGATAGATATGGAAAATTATTTAATATAATTTTGGTCAGGATCGAATTCTGAGTCAATTTAACCATTTAATTCCGTTCGTTTTTACGATAACTCAAAAAATAATAAAGTACGACTGTATCATTTTTATAATTTCATATCATTTTCACTAAAATGAAAAATGATTTCGCTATTTAAATGGAAAAAGTTCGAACGGCCTATTCGAGTATAGCTGCCATAAGACTACTACTTAGACTTAGACTAGACTAAGACTTATATGAAAAGAATTCTGTGTCTATTTAAAAGAGATGTCTGAAATTTTGTAAAAAGAAGATATGTTTTATGTCAATGAATTCTGCAAAATTTTGTTAGTCCACGAGTAGCTGGGTTTTCCTCATATTTCCTCATTTTCCTCAGCTAAACAATTAAAGATTTTTTTTTGACATATAAAATTTGACATTTTGACATTTAGTTATTAAACTAAAGAAAGATAATAACAATTTATGTTAGAAAAATAAAATAATCATCAATGCATATACAATTAAAATAAATATAAAAATAAATAAATAGTTAAAAAATTTTTAGATTTTTTAAATAATAAATTTTCAGTATGTATTTCAAGGTCTAATATGTACTCCTATTCAACTAAAATTTCTATCAAAATTTTATAATAAAAACAACTGAGAAAATCATATTCCATTTAATTTTTTTCTTTTAATTTTTTTTTTTTTTTTGACATATTAAAGGGAAATTATTCAAATTTTTACGGAAGACAAAAAAAAAAATTTTTTTTTTTCAAATTTTCATAGTAATAAAATTTTTTTTCTTTTCTTTATGTATTAATATATAACAAAGAATTTTAATTAAACATTGAATTATTTCTCTTATATTAACATTCTTTTTAAACTTGATTTTCCTGTTTTTTTCCATTTCTAATGTCTCTTCTAAAAAAAAAAAAACAAAAAAAAAAAAAACTCCCTTATGTAAATCGAAATTAATTATTTACGTGTGAAATATTTAAAAAATTATTTAAAAATAATTTTTATTTCTTCCTTTTAATTTTCTGTATAATTTTTCTACTATACATTTACTGTCCTTTTTTATTATCGTAAATATTAATTTTTCATGTCATGCAATGATAAAATTAGTTTTCATATTAAAAAAAAAAAAAAAAAAAAAACAACAGAACAAAGGAAATCCTATAACAAAATGAACTTATGTATTATGTATACCGATCCGGTCAATAATTAATTAAAAATTAAAATAAAAAAAATACTCAGAAAAAAAAAAAATTTAAGAAACAGTAGAAAATTAATAATTTTTTATTTTTTTTTTTTTACTATTATTTTATTTTAAATCAAAGTACATAATATAAAATTCTGTTTAATATTCAGGAAGGTCAAGAATGATAATACATATATATATATATATACTGATATACATAAAGTTCATATTTATATTGACTTTTGTTAATACGATTTAGTATTTTAGTATTTAATTAATAAAAAAGTTTTGTAAGTAATTAAATATTATTGTAATATTTTATGAAATTATCTATAATTTGTATGATCTATTTGACATTATAATCATTAGAATAAATAAAAATTAATATAATTAAATATTCCATATAACTATATAGTATATACTTATATTTATATATATACAAAATATTGTGTCTGACTCATTTTTTTAAAATTGCATTATAATTGATTTTTTAAGTAGTTTATAAAGTAATAGTTTAGTAAAAAAATGTTTATAAGTAAAAATAATTACATATAAAAAATGTTAAATTTAATTGTTTTAAGACAGATATATAATGTGTTTTTATACAAGATAATATTATAATTATAAATAAATAAAATAACTAGTCATATTTAAGTAAATTGTTTTTTTTTTTTTTTTTTTTTTTATAGATTTAAATTATTTCTATTCATTTTTGTCTTTAATTATTATAAAATTTAACTTTGAATATTTTCCATTTTATAGAAAAATTATTTTAATAACAAAAAATAAGTTTTAAAGTATAAAATTAAAGACTCAAGTGAGAAATAATAATATCCTAAGGTATCGCACTAATATTTGAAACCCCCTAAGGGGTACTAAAAAAGGTACTAAAATATATCTTCATTATATTATATGTACCTAGGGTACCTATGTACCTTAATTATATCGATTGTATATAATTTATTTCAATAAAAATCTGACAATTATTTTATTTACTATCTACTGATTTACTATCAACTGATTTAGAGGAATCCATATATTTTAAATAATATTTGGAATATTCGGAATAAATCGATTGTGAAATGTATTCGATTCGGAAAGATTTTGTGTTTTTTTTTTTTTTTTTTTTTTTGGCGAAATATGAGGTTTTTATTCTTTTCTCCATTTTCCATTTTCAATTTTTTATAAAATTTTTCTTGACTTGTGTTTGTTTAGTTGTTACCTTCTAACATATTTTGAATATTTTTTAAAAATAATTAGCTACTTATAGACAAAATTAAATTTAATATTTGTTTGAAAAAAAAAAAAACAAAATAGAAACAATATCTATATCTTTTTCAGATGTTTATTTGGTTGTTGCCTCTGATATATTATAATTTAAATATTTGTTATACGAGATTTAATTTTTGGTGGAATATGAGCCTATTCTTTCCTCATTTTTCTCTCATTTTTCTTCCTCTTATTTATTTTTTTTTTCATTAATTTGCAATAACCAAATAAATGGCAATTATTTTTAAATATTTATTTGTTGCGTATACTATATCTATAGATATTTAGGTATAATACGATGAATAAAGTTTTTGTTTGTTTTTGTATATACTTATAAATAGATGTGCGTATATATATTATAATTCGATGAATTCATTATGTATATCAGTTTGTACTATGTACAAATATATATATTTTTTATATATGGCTGAAAATTTCAATTTGAAATTTATGAATGAAAATTGAAAAATTTCAGAAAAATATTTATAATGGCGTCGATTAATACTGAATATTTATTATTAAAAACAGAAATTATGAAAATCGGTTTGTAAATAGACTGGTAATATTTTCTAAATTTATGGTTTACAGATAATATATACACTAAAAAGTAAAAAATAAAATTGATGAATAGATCTTGACAACTAAAATTGTACAAGACAAGAAAAGAACTTCGACAAGTATTTGAAATTATTTTAATGATTGTGATTACGCTAAATAAAGTAATTTTTGATCATTCTAGAATTTTAGCACATATCCAAAAAAAAATTTGAAAAAATGTGCCTATGTGTTTCACTCTGTCCGTCCGTCCATCTGTTTGCATAACTTCTACACCGTTAAAGAGAGAGAAAAAATTTTTTAACCATGGGTAGATCTCGTAAAAAATTTAATTTTGTAAAACAACTGGCTGTTTATAAGCTATTAGGGCTCAAAATTTGAAAATTTTCTATTTTTAAACACCTGTAACTTAGTCACCTGTACAAATTTTTCCAGACATAAAAATTAAAGCTCCAGTAATATATTTTTACGTGTGTTAACGGTTTTTCTTACTTATGTAGGGTTCCCGACTTCAGCCCCCCAAAATTGCAGAAAAGTTTTTTTTTATATGAAATTTTCAAATTTTTGTGCAAGTCACAATTCTAAACAGTTTGTATTATCTTCTGGAAATGTGCGCTTTTAAAAACGGTTAGTTTACATACGACCGTGTTTTTTTTTTAATTTGAGAAAAAAAAATCTAATGAAAGAACGTCTTTATGACGGATTACTGGCCTAGTAACATTAATTATATTTCGCCAGTGATTAAATTTCATTTTTTATATATAATTTAAATTTACTCTACTTTGTTTTTCTTTTTTTGTTCGTTTTTCAAATTTTTTTTTTATTAAATTGATATAGAACAATTTGTTTTTGTTTTTTTTTTTTCATTTCAAAATATTTTTAATCTCCAAAATTGTAATAATCAATTACATATAATATTAAAAAAAGAAAACAAAACTATACATTTATTTACTGAATGTCCAAATTTAAAAAAAAAAAAAGAAAAAAAGACATTTTAAATATTTTTTTTTTGATTTTCATTACTGATATTTAATAAATACATATATGTATGTATATATATACTATTACGTTATGCAAATAAAATCGATATTTAAATATTAAATTCTGCAATATAATACAGTCTACAGATAAATTTCATCTAAAAAAGAACAAAAACTAAATATATTTTTTTTTTTATTAAAAAGAAGAAAAAAAAATAGGTAATGTAATACAAAAATTTTATTTTATATTGCAAAACTAGGTGAAAGGAATTTTGTGGATTATATCTATAATATATAAGTGCATATATAAAACTATTATTTTCCTATATATAAATATATAAAATAAAATTCAATCTGAATTCAAAATATATATACCTTTACGGATATATAATATGTATGGATTATAGTAACAATAAGTACTAACATATACTTAAATATGTTATTTATATTATTTTGTATTTATATGAATGCGGTAGACCGCATCATCCATATAGTATTATCTTTAAATAAAATATTATATTTTCTGAGAAACATTTACTAAATGAATATCATGTTGTATATAATGTACCTGTCGTAATTAATTTACTAAAATGAAAACAATATAATTTTCGTTATTGTAATTACCAATAATTTATATAAAACTATGTATATATTGTATTTGTTGAATATGTGACATACAGATTGGTAGTATGGTACATATTATGTGGTTTTTATTTTAGAATAGGCAGTAAATGTTGTCTTGCAAAAAAAAAAAAAAAAAATTATAATCATCTGAAATTTCAATATTTTGAAATTGAAAAAAAAAAGATTAAATTAAAAATATAATATATTATAATAAAAGTGAATTTTATAATAAAAAAAATTTTATTCATTCCTTTTAATGACATGAATATTAATTAAGTTTACATATTAAATTACTCTCATTAGATACAAACAAAAAAAAAATATTCAATTTATAGAACAAAAATCACTATTTACGGTATTGTATTTTTTTTTCCTATATTTACAAATATTGATAGCGTAAACAAATCTACCTATCCATTATAAAAAATTTAATTAAAAAAAAAGTAAATAAAACTATAGTTTAGGGAGTTTTAGTATATAAGCAAATACTACCAAGATGTACATACATACATAAAAACAGAAAATATTTAATGTAAATATAACTATTTTAATTAATTTACTTCAATGCGGTTAAACTTTAAAATTTTAATGCTTTTGTATTTAATTATTAAAATAATAAAATATTTAGACCTTTTTTATATCTAAGTATATAATATAATTAATTAAACTCTTTATATAAAAATAGTAAATAACTATGCAATTAAAATGGTTGCCTGAAATGAAGGAAATAAAGCCAAAAAGCGAATTCTTAAATTTTTGGTCTTATTTCAATTTGTTTGACCAATTAGAATTTATTTTAATTTCCTAATTATTTTTTTTTAAAGTGCAAACAATTGAATTATTAGTCTCCAGAAATTTCGTGAAAAGTAAATTTGTTATATATATAGAATAATTTGCTACATATATTTTAAATATATATATATTCTGGAAAAAGGAGTAAGCCTGATTTTGTAACCCACTACAACATCCCTCATATTTAGATTCTCGCATATATACATATATACAAATATTCTAAAATATTTTCCTCGAATATGTACATATTTTAGAATATTTGTATATATGTATATACATATGCGAGAATCTATAAATATGAGGGATTGGTTACAAATTTAAACTTAAATAGATCAGAATTAAAACTTTATCAAAGTATATAAGATATATAACTGTTGAAACAAAATTTTCGACTTTTTTTCATTTTAATTTTGGCTTCATTTGGTTTTAAAAAAATGAAATAAAGCCAAAATAAAAACTTTATGATTTGGCATTATTTCAAATACGCGTAATTGAACTTATTTCGAACGCAAATGGCCTTATTTGATTTGGTTTTACTTCAGAGAACCATTAAAAGTAATAAAAACAACTTTAATTAATAAAATAATTTCGATTTTTAATTAATATTTCCAACCAAAATTCATATATACATATATACTTATTTGTTTTGAAATTTTAATGTGCACTAATTAGTGGCATCTTATATAATTTATGTTTTAATATCTGACTCTTAATAAGAAATTTTTCTTTTGTTCTTTTTTAATAACTTATAAATAAAAAAAAGTGATTAAAATCACGTATTCTAAAGAAATGTGTACATAATAAAATTTCACATCCCTTAGGTTATGCAATTATATATAATTGAACGGCGCTCCGGTGGTCTAGTGATTAAGCACGTGGCGAATTAATCGAAGGAGTGTAGATTCAAATCCTACTTAGGTAGCTTTTTTTAATGCTTTTAATAAACGGAACAAAAATGATTAGAAAAATAATTTTGTTTTTAAACAATCAAGAGGGATTTAGCCACAAAATATGTATAATATGTAATATAAAGAAAATACATAATACATAATATAAAATAATAATATATATAAATAATAGTATTAATAAATACTTAAATATTATTATAAATATATTTTTAAATAATAGTTATTATTATATAAATTAATAATAGTATATTAAACATTTAATAACTTTAATATTCAATTGTTGGATAATATTGGATTATATCTTATGTGATTTGTTTATATTAAAATAAATAAATAAATAAATAAAAAAATATAGTAATATAAGTATATATATTTATTATACATAATATATATTTTAATAAGTATTATTTTTTTTTTTTTTAAATTTTATATATTTACTTACCAATTGGATCAATACATTCCACCGTTAAACAACATTTAATCCATGGTAATAATATTTTATCATTAACTATTGGTGTATCCGTAAAAAATATTGCATCTAAATTAATCATACGTAAAAATAGGAAATCATCAGCATTTGTTTGAAAAAAACCAAACATCTTTGGATGTGTACGTGTTGATACTGCAAATGTTGTAGTCCAACCTAATATACCACCATTTTGTAATGATTTTAATTTGAGATCATTTAATTCACGACTAGTACCACGATATCTAATATAATTTTCAGTAAATAGAATTTGTTTTGAACGCTGTAATGCATCCTTTATCACAAGTGGCCGATATGCGTGCATCCGTTGATCCGTAATATATGATGGAAAAACAGATAAATCATAATTAATTACAGAACATTTTGAGCTATTACAAAAACCATTTAGAGCATGAGAATTATCTTCAGATAAACCTAAATCGTATATAAGTAAATATTCATTTGGAAATTTGGCAGCAATATTTTGTGATAATAATATAGCTGATGGTGCTTGCCCATCTTGGACGTATGTTACAATTGAAAAATTTGTTTTTGTTCCATTATAGGTGGGCTGAATAAAACCCAATTGGGCTAAATATTTTGGATCAATTTCTAAAATTTTTTCATCGGATGCAAAATTTTCCTGTAAAAATAAAAAAAAAAATTTAATTATTATATTATAAATATTTATATTTATATTTTATAATAAATATTTAACAAAGTATCTAATTAAGAAAAATATTTTCAATAAAGTTTCTTTTTTAATTTAAAATCAATTTTCTTTGAAAACCGCTTGTTATTCATTCAAATTACAAATAATTTACAAAAAAACTGTTAAATACCAAATCTTATTAATATAACATAAGTGCTAATTGTTAAATTTAAAAATGTATTGAAAGATTATCCTGATTAATTTACATTAACATTATAAAAAAAATAGCCTAAAAAGAAAGATAAAAAACAAAAACGATTTTTTTTTTTAAATATTGATATAAAATTACAAACAAAGTTTTTACATTAAATGCGACTAATACATTCATTAAATAACGCCATACATATATATAATATTTTGTTAAGTATATCGTAAGTAACGAAACTTGAAAAAATATAAATTTTACTTTAGTTTTTTTTAATTTACTTTTGCCTTCATACTTGTATTTGCACATTTATTGCATTTTTGAAATTTTTTTTTACAAATCTACAGTTTACTTTTGTTTCATTTTTTAAATATATCTATTTTTATATTTATCTGTCTATCTATTTTTCATGCCTTTATAAATTTACATTTATAAAAATGATTTTATATATGTTATATCTTGTTAAAGCATTAGTCAGCTGTATATAATATCTTAAGTCAGCTGTATAGTATATCTTAAAAAAATCAAATGTTGAGTAAAATTCGCCAATATCCGAAAAATTTCGAACAAATTATTAACTCAAAATCAGTCGATCAACAATTTGAAAGAACCAGTCGTCAGTACATGCATTCCATTTGTTGAAGGGGCCTTGGTGACCTTAGTGGGTAAGAGCGTATAAAATACGCTGTAAACACCGAGGGAATGTGGGTTCGAATGCCACACACCTTGTATGAGTTATTCCCCCTTACGACATTTACAGCCAAGTCTGAACAGGAAAGGCTGTGTAATTTCCTGTTGAAATTTATGTGGCAGAGAAATGCATTACAAAAAAAAAATCCATTTGTTGAGATCAATCCATCAAACGGAAATCATGAACTACTTCTAAACATTTGGAAATCAGATAAAAGGGTAATTTTTATACTAAGTATATATATATTATTTAATATGTTAGAAAAGACGAATTCAATTAATGGTATCCTATGTTAAATTTTAAGATTTACAAAAAAAAAACAAAAATAATTTAAAAAAAAGGATTATTCAAAATGGTTTCAATATAACTACATACCTATACTACAGTAAAATAAAAAACAAAAGTAAAAAAACGGAAAAAACGAGAAAATGTCCTGTAAAATATGGTACATATATACAAGTTACACGAGATATGCAATACAAAAAACAAAATAAAAATCCAATATTCATTTTTAATATTGAACTTAGGTGATTGTAGAATAAATTAAACTCTTTATGTTCTCCATTTTTAATACTTATTGTATTCTTATACTGTGCTGTTTATATTTTGAAATTTTAAAATGAATTTTCTTTTGTGCATCTTTTGTTTTTATTTAATTTTTTTTTTATAGCAATCACTACAAAATATTTTTATGCGGTTCATTTTTCACTTTTATCTACTTTTCAAACGTTAACAAAAAAAAAAAAACAAATTCTTTAAATAAATTATGATGCTCTTGGGTTCTAATTCTTTGTTCAAATAAGGCAGATATCAAAACAATATCTGTGGTCGGATTTCAATTAAATATTAAGTAATTCTTATATGTATATTTATATATACATCAATGTGTATCAATACCAACAGTGTGAATTTTGTAGTAAAGTTTAATGGGTTCGCCTATTCTTTAATAAAAAAAAATATATTTTTGCTTTTATCTAGATAACTATTATAGGAATAAAACCTTTTTCACTTATATTTAATTAAGTTGGTGAAAAGCTTCTGCACGTGACTTAAACGTTTATTAGTCATTCACAATATAATATTTTTACTAATAAATAAAGTCGAAATAAGTTCCGAAAATCTGATCAAAGTGATAAATTATTTATTAAGATATATCAAAAAATCATTTTCGAAAACTTTTTTATATATATTTACATACATATTATTCAGTTGAAATATATATATGATATTAAAAGAACCCATTTTTTAAATTTTTTTAATATCATCACTGATTATACAGTGGGAACATAATTAACAGAACAGAAAAATTTAAACAAAAATCAAAACAGAAATACTTGAGAAAAAAGGATAAGTTGAATTCGTGTTTTTTTTTTTCTGAAAATTTATTGAAAAGTTGAAAATCGAAAAACTGAATAAGGAAAAAGCAAACAAAAAAAAAAAAAAACTGAAACGAAAAAAAAAATAAAAAGTTGTATCCTTTTAAAGTAGGTCATATGCTGTTGAACACCAAAGATGGAAAAAAATATAATGAAAAAAATGGCTGGGAAAATAAAAAAAAATATATATACATACTTCATATTGTAGTGGTAGTGTATTTTTCTTAATTTTCTTCTGTCGAAACACTTAAACTTTGGAGAGAAAAATAAAAAAAAAACAAAAAATAGAACAAAAAAAAAAGAACAAGGAAAATCGTGTTAAAAAGTTGTAGCTAATGGGTAAAATGAAGACATTTTCATTTAATATGAAAGTTTCCCTTTAAATGCATTAATACTCGTAGTATTTAGAAAAAATAAGAAAAGCAGAATTGAAATTGTAAATTTTTATATACTTACCTATATAATATTACGTACATATACATATTAATTGTATGTATTAGTTGTTTAACAAAGTATATAAAATTTTTTATTAATATTTAATGCATTTAATGTTTTTCTTTATAACATTTTCGTATAAATACAATTAAAGTTGTTTAAGTTTTTATATATATATATATATATAAACTAACTAAGTATAACATAATATTTTCTTGTTAGATTTAATATTATTAAAGATTTTGACATAAATTTATGCTCACTTTAAAAAAAAAAAAAAAAAAAAAACATGTAAGTACTCTCAATTAAAATGGATTTAAAAATTGTACAAGTTTTTTTTTACAAGTTGTTATATGGAGTTGAATTGTAGGGAATGAACATTGAATATTTTTAAATTAATATAACGTATTCGAAAAAAACGTACAATACAATTAAAATAATATTTAATACGGGATGCTTGTTTTATATTAACTATATGGAAGCTGCAAATATATATATATATATCAAGAAATATTATATTTTTAATATAAATAAATTTATATTTGGGGATATATACCCATGAGAACTATATATCAAGATATTAAATGAAATCCTTATTCATATTAATCATTTTTGACATAAATAACCACTTTTTTTTATGTGGTTAAACTTAATATACCATTGGGAATATATTAAAAAAAGTTTTTTTGTTTTTTTTTTTTTAAAGTCGCAACTATTATAAAACAACTCCAATAATTTATTTTTTAAAAAATTATATTAAAAAGGGTGCAATAATTCCCGTTCTTAAATATAAATTTTAAATTGTTATTGCGCATAGATAATATTCTGTATCTTTTCAGTCAACCCTTTTACGTACCAAGTAAAAAACACAATATAAGAGAAAATTGGTTTTTAACGAGATGAAGAAAGCGATTAATTTTATTGATTAAAATTATACCTTTATTCTGCCGTCATTTTAATTAGATGAATTTGTTATAAATAAAATTTTTTTTTTTATTTTAATTAAAATAAATTTTTATTAATTTTTTTCCGGGGGGGTTTTTTTTTTTTGTTTTTTTTTGCATCAATGTAATTAAATAATTAGGTAAGAAAATGGTATATTCTCCTCAAAATAATTTGTTTTATAAGATAAAATTATAATTAATTTTTGTTATAATAAATTGGAAAAAAAAAATGTGTACTTAATTGAAATTTATCTAATTTTATATTATAACTTATAAGTTAAATTTTGTCAGGATTTTTTTTTTTGAAAATGTTAAAAAATTTAATAGTTACCTTTTTTTTTAAAACACTTATTAACACTAGTTATAATGATTACTTACAGTTACTAATTTTTTTATTTTTGTAAAAATCTAGAAAGTAAATTGAAAATATATTCTTCAAAATTGGGTACAGACCAAGTTATCTTTACAAATACTTACTTTTATAAAGTTTGTAGGTTAATGTTTAAAATAAATCCGAGTACTTGACAAAAGTTGTATAGATTTTGTTTTTTTTTTTTTTTTCATGAAAAATGGAAAAATCTTTTAAATATACTTATAATAAGGATCAACAAAAGTTTAAGATGAGTATCATTATTCTCGACAAAATTCAAAAAAAAAAAAAAAAAAAAACACACCCTCCTATGAAAAAGGCAAAAAACTGCTATAGAATTTTAAATGTTCAATAATTTTTCATGATGACGGTCAGTTCTTAAGAAATTCAAATAAAAAAAATTATTCAAAGTTAAAAGTTTATAAATTTTTTTTATATTCTTTGAACTATGTATTTCAAATTTTTTTTTTGGATTCTTTTTAATAACTTACATCTAATCATACGATAAGGCTGGTCTGAAGGCAACTGTGGTATATATTTTTTTGATTCTCCTTTTTTTTTTTGCTTCTTCACTAAGATTAAATGTAAAACGATCAAGAATATATTTTATAATACCTATTCAGTTTGCTAAACATTTAGTAGGAAATCTTAAGATTTTTGAAATTAGTATAAATTAAGAATAATATAGGTAAATAATATACATGTAGTTAAGTTTTAAATAATTTTTCGAACAAATTTAAATTAAATTAAAAATTAAAATATACCTAATAATTACATTAAATTTCCAAATTTGTAATAAGTTGATCCGCATTTCTAACAATTGATTTTTTTTAATATCAAAACAAATATTTTAAATGAGAGCGGAACGTAATCCCACTTTCCAAAATCCCGCCAAGACAAAATTCCGTTTTTCTTATAAAAATCCAGCTTTTTTTGTAATTTGATTTGTTTTTTATTTTTTATTACAGGGAAAGATGATAAACGTAAACCGCAAATATTTTTTTTTATAAATAGCTACATATGGTATTCCATTATTTTCTATAGAAAAAAAAAGAAGAAATACTTAAATATTTTTATATTTTTGGGGGAATTTTAAAGTTGGTTACAAAATCAGTTCAGATTATACACTTTTACCAGATTATGTATGTATATGAATTAAGAAGGACTTTAAAGTTGGTTCAAAAATCAGGATTATAGTTACGCTTTTTCTAGAAAATTTATATATCTGTAAGTATATGTGATATTTTGAATTAGAAAGGATTTAATAGTTTAATTTAAAATCAGAGTTATATGCGTTTTGCAGAATATTTATATATATATATATATGTATATAAGTGAGATTCTCAAAAAAATTTACACCTTTTTGTAATTTTTATTTTAATGGGATTTTGTCTTGATGGGATTTTGGAAAGCGACCTTTTCTATACCAGATCGAATTTAAATATTATTAAAATATTTATTTATTTATTTATTTATTTTGTTTCCTTTATCACACACAATGAGATGAGGAAATAAATAAACCAAAATCAAGGAAATAAAGAATGGAAGGAAATAATGATGTGGAAATAAATCAATAAATCAAGGAAATATTATATTAAAAATATTTAAATATAATTTAAATTTTGAAAATATCTATAATTTAATTTAACTATTTTTGGTTTTTAATTGAAAACTTTTTTTTTTTTATAAAATTTAATAATAAAACTTTAAACTAATAAGTTATAAACATTTAGGATAATATGATATATACTTATATAAAAAAAAAGAGTAGCATTTTTTTTTTGTAAAAAGTAAAAGTAATTAGGGTTTTAATTGCATTACATTGTAAAATTTATTAGTTTTCAAATGAATAGAAACATTTTGTTACAAATTAAATTTCAATAATTACAGTACTAAAAAAACATAAGAATTTTTCTATTGAACATAGATAATATGTTAGAAAATAAAGAAAACATTCAAAAATAAATGGAATACCATGTTATTGTACATTTGATTGTATTGATTGTTATTTTTTTATTAAATTTTTAAATGGAAAATATATACAAAAAAAAATACAAATCATTTACTTAACAAAAAAAAAAAAAAAAAAAAGTGTATTTGGGTTACAACATGACAATAAACATGACTATTGTAAAAAAAAAAAACGATGTTTTTTTTTTCATTTCCAACTTTCCAATTGAAATAGATTTCAAATTTTTAAATTATATTTTAAAACTAAATTGTATGTACAATTTATACAGTTAAATACAAAATAATACCTATTATATTTTACATTTTGTATGTATTATGAAATTTAAATTTTTATATTCGAACTATTTTAAAATACTATTAGTAGATAAAATAATTTATTTTTTATTACAATGCAAAAAAAAATTTTATTTAAATTTACTATTATTATATTATAGAAAACCGTTTTACTAGTACTTATAGTAATATAGTTAAGTATTAAAATTAATCTTAAAGTAAATTCACACACTTTGAGTATAAATTATCTACATTACATTTACATTTAATTAATAATTGAGTGTAAATATTTAATAATAAATTTACGCCTATAAAAATAGAGTGATTTATCGATAACAAGTACCTATATAATATAATGTAATGCACTTGTACATTTAATTTACTCTAAAAAATAAATGTACTCTAAATAATGAATTTATAAAAAAAAAAGTGCTCACAAAAATTCAAGATTGACACCAAAGTTTATGTATTTATTCTATTATAGAAGTATTTTCACTTACCACGTGACCAAAAAAATATTCTTACTAGCCCACATATACGTATATACAAAAATTTATTGAAATTGTAAAAAGTGGATAATAATAAGAATTTTTAATGAAAGAAAAAGACATAACACTAAAAAAAAAAACCATTTGAAATTGAAACATATTAAAATTCAAGTAAATTGAATATTCATTTGGGTGGGGCCTACTTACATATTATATAAAATTAACATTTCAATATTAGTAATCCCTATATGTATCTATTAACATGTGTCAGGTTTATAGTATCAATACTGTAGTATTAATATTAACTTAGTATAAATATGGTATGTATACTAAGCTTATGTTTACAGTATTAATGTAGTTTTCGACACTAAAGCAATCAATTGGGAAATAAAAATACTTTTTTTTTTTCAAATTTGCATGCAAGCGTTGTGTTTTACGTCAAAAATGTGAAAGAATTTCAAATTTGTTTATGTTTCAAAATTTGAATTTAGTATTTTGAAAATTTGCTTTCAATTTAAATTTACATTTAATAATCGAAAAATTTAAAATGACCCCTGAAACCTTTGTTGCGAATTTAAATATTCTATATAAATTAGTTTCTTTTTTTTTTATAGAGAATCAATTTTATTCTACATAGAATTTATTAATTGAATGAGGAGTTTTTGGTTCGCATCATTCAATTCTTCAAGTAATTCTTGAATATTTCTTAAATTTAATATTAATGCAATTTTTCGGTTAATTTTAATTTATTTGTTTACTTAAAATAAAAATTAAAATTATTTACTAAAAACTAAATGTCAAATAATATTATTTTGACGTGTGTCAGGGGGGGGGGTTTAAATAATAATACTATAATATCAATACTACAAGTATGTCCTATTGTCTGTCAAAGGAATTATACTCATAACTCAATCATAAAAAAATTCATTTCGGTGGCATTTAAAATTACATTATAAAAATATATGTATATCTAGTATTACTTATTTTTCTTATATCTTTGCTTTGCTCTATGAATGGACACAGTGGATGTTAAACAAAGAAAAATAAATTGTACCTATACTTTTGTAAATAGAACTTTTTGTTGTAAAAAAAAATAATATTATAGCAAAGATAATCTATATTAATATTATTTTTATTATCTTTGGTATTAGTAAAAAACAGTGGAACTACTTCTAATAATACATATACTTTGATTGATGCACTTCTTTAAGATAAGTTTAATGCTCACCAAATAAGCCATAAAACTGGTTGATTTGCAGCAAACTTCATTAAGTTTTTTTGAATTACTAGATTAGAACAGCAAATTTACTGGTATTTGGGTATAAATTTACCAATTGTGTGTGTAAAAATTATTCATATTTTGTGAATTGTATGTAGTATGTAAAATTTACTCATTTAATGAGTAATTTAGCTGAATTGGAGTAATAATTTAGTAATTTACACATTAACAGTTAAAAGGTGTAATTTTTAACTAAAGAAATATTTTTAAATACTTCATAAATAAAGTAAATTTGCTGCAAATATTTATAGTATTGTGTGTACAGTTTTACACCCATTTTTTATAGATGTAAGATCCCCAACTTGTTTTTTTTTTTTTAAGAAAATTTCTTTTACAAATTTCAACTTTTATTTTTATTAATTATAAAATTCAGAAAGAGACACTGTTTTATTTTCATTTTTTTTTTTTTGTAATTATGTATTCCGAAAATTTAATTTAATTTTCTTTACTAAAAGTATATCTTATCCTTTCATTTAAATAATAAGAAAATTTACAATAGGACAAATTTGTTCAAAAAAAAAATTTTTTTTTTGTAACATTTAACAACATAACAGTGCATTGCTAATATTTTGTCATAACTGTATATCTATGCATATACATATTTGCATACAGATACTGATCAGTAAAATAAATATAGATTTAGTCCAATTCATGTATGTATTGAAAAATTCTTCCATTTTATATTTTTGTTATTATTTTTTATAATTTGAAAGAAAAAAAAACAAAACATTTGCCTGAAAGTCATAACAATAGAATTCTAATGTCAAAAAAACAAGTTGAGTTTTTATTGGAGCTTTTTTTTTTTGCTCCTTTTTCTCCAGCTACAAAAGAATATAACAACCAAAAAATTTAAAATTCAAGAGTACCACAAACTTTTGGCCTTTATAAAAATTTTCAAAAAAAAAAAAAAAACAACAACAACAACAACAATGCAATGGAAAATATATGTAATAAAACAAGGAAAAAAACACGATAGCTCGCGTTTATGTAAGGATGTTAGTAGGTCAAAAGTTTATATAACTAACATTAGTACCAAAATAAAACCAATTAAAAAGAAAAAATTTATTTAAATAAAAATAGCAGTGTACAAAAAAAAAGAAATAATATGTAATTTTAAAACATGTGTGTTTTATTTTAAATAATTATAATTCCATATAACAATTTTTTGTAATTTTATGTACAATATGGTTTTTTTTTGTATCTGTAGTTCTAATTTAAAGTAAAAGTTTATTAATAAAAGAAAGTAATAATCTAATTTGGAACTTATTTAACGTTTTTAACTTAAACTCAATTTGATCTTACGCAAATATAGTTATGTGCACCAAAAAAAAATAGGTACAAAGTTGATGTTGTTTTTATTTCAGGGCATGAAAACTGTTGAACTTGTCTTAGCAAACTTCAAATACACTATCTGAACATATTTCTTCACATTACTTCATTAGATTTAATCAATTAATTTCCAGAACTATGGAAACGTTCCTTTATTAATACAATCGTCAAAATTGGGGCTTGTTTTAAGGTCAACAAAATAGTTATAGACATTTCATCCTAGTTGAACGACATGGGTTTGATATCGACATTAGGAAACTAATAATTCCAAAAAGTATAAGATAATATTGTTTTCAAAGCTTAGCTTAAATTAATAAATTATTTTACTATCTGTCATTTATTTAATTTAGATCAATCGCATCTGCGCAACATTTTTTGTAAACTCAGATGCCCCACAAGGAAGCCATTTAAGTTCTATTGTTTTTGTGTAGTTTTCAGCTATGACATCCCTCTTTCTTTATCTTGCTCCTGTCTTTGTAATGTTACGAATAACAAAAAAATTAATTCACATCTGATGTCTGATGATTATAATTTATTTTAACATGACATGAATTAATTTGGGGCGTGCAAGTTATATTGTAAAATTTTATATTTAGAATAATTTATATTTAGAATAAATATAATTTGCGTGATTAAAAAATTTTTTGAAGACCTTTTACCTATATTTTTTGAATTTAATTTTTTTGAGAAACATGTTTTAGTTACCTATATATATCAAACCAATCTAGTTTTGTTTGTTTAGTATTCATATCGGAATATAGATATACATATTTCCTAAATTGAAAACAAAAGTAACTAAATACAACTTATCAGTTCCTTCCAATCACACAGATTGTAGAATAATTAAAAATCAGAATAATCAGAATATTTAAAAATCGATCGCTATCTTAATATTTGTGAGAGCCCGATATTTCCTACTATTTTAAAGTTTTGTATGTATGTATGAAGTATAGGAAGTTATTGGATGTTGGGAGAATTATTTAGAACAAAGATGTTGATGTTCTGCTCGAATTGATTGATATCATACATGTTATGTTTCCCAATTTTAGGAAATAGTTCCGGTTACAAGCTGTTCCATATATTTGTGCTGAAAGCATTACAAACGAATTTGCATGTGCGAAGATGAATTATCTGGAGATCTTTAAGCTATAGAGGTCAGACTAAGACTAAGGTCAGACCTCCTTGTAACTCGGTTAAAATTTGTGAAAGGAGGCATTAAGGTTTTTAGTGCTTCTGAACAGGTTATCAACAAAATATCTATACGATCCAGTGGAGTCAAAATTGAGGTAGCAATGGGATCGTTTATTCGAATTTCTCTGTTTTGCACTTTATCTATAGGTATTCTAAGATAGGTATCTGTTTGTGGGGATCCTGCTCAAAAGTGTGCATTGTACTCCATTCTACTCCTGATGAAGGATTTATAGTTAGTTAATAAATTTAAAGAAGGAAAGGTCAATCGAAAAGAAGATCTTACACCGATAAAGGAAGTCTAAACATTTCGCTGATTCTTTAGCTATCCCAAAAACATTGTTAGACAAGTTCAATTTTTAGTTTAAAATGCTCAGAATGTTCAATTTTCTAAATTTTTTATAAAATAAAAATAAACTAGATACACTTAAAATTAATAGCACCGATGGAGTACTTACGTAAAACAAAGGCTTTTTAAATAATTTATATGGATACTTACTTGTAATTTTAAAATTGTAAATTATAGGATAAAAGTAATTTTCAATAAGTATAAGAATAAAATTCGTTAAAAATTAATAATAAAAGTTATTTTGTTTTAATAAAAAAAAAAGTTTTAAAGTATAAGTACATAAGTATATGTATTTTGTTTCTAAATATAAACAAAAAATAAAAAATTATTTTAATTTTTATTTAGTTAAGTACTTGTTTGCTTTTAAAAACTTTTTATCCTTTTGGGATTTTTTTTTTTATACTAAATTTTGAATTAATTTATTTTTGATTAAATATTGACTAAGAAAAAAATAATTTTTATATTATAACTAAGTATACATTTTATAACTTTTTAATTTATTTTATTTAAATTAATATTAAATAACATAATGAATGGTTTTGTATATGCATTAATATTATATAATACTTTGTGGTTGTAATATACTGTTCAAAAAATAGATTCCATTAAATTTAAGTAAGTTTCAAAAGAATATATTTATTTAATTTCTTAAGTAAGTAAATATATGTTTTTTAAATAAATTAAATTTAATTTGTTTTTAAATAATAACAAATTTATAAATTAAATGAGTCATCTAATTTTTTTTTTAAACAATTTTTCAAATTAAAACTTTTACTAAACCTTTAAAGTATAACAATTAATTTAATTTTTTATAATTAAAAAAAAAAATAAAATTCCAACCTACACTCCCTCGGTGTCTACAGCGTATTTCACACGCTCTTACCCACTAGGCCACCGAGGCCCCACTATTTAAATTTTAAACTGTTTGAAATTTTTCAACACAAAAGTGGGTTTAAAAAGAAAATGCTCAAAATTAAGTCTGTACGCAAAATCATCCCAAAATTGAAAATGAAAAATTACCCAAAAAAAAAAAACTATCAACATTTTTTAAGTCATTTGTCGTTTATTTTTGGGCGATTTTTCATTATGATATTATATTAAAATTATTATTAAAATATTAAAAATGAAATGTAATCTAAAATTATTTTTTGAACCATTTCTCATTTTTCTTCAAATATAATTTTTATTCAGTTAAACAAACAATATGTAAGTATTCTTCAATAGATATTAATGGTTCATTAAAATTTCTAAGATCATACGATGATAAAAATAATGATAAGATATTTTAATACTAATAATAAGACATTGGTGTCATAAAATAGAAAGTCATAAGTACGAAAAGCAAAAATGACATAGGTACACAATCAAAATCTGGCAACTCAAGTTTGTATGGAAACCTCTATGCATGGACATACTTTAGTATTGATTTTGGGTTCAAAATCAGGGATTTAATCTTTTACGGAATATTTATATATTTATAGCTATATATATTTATATATTTATTTATGTACATAAATATATAAAAGGACAAATTTGCAACCCAATATTGTATTGCTTCCCTGTAAGGATCTTCAGAGTTGCAATGAATGTACATTAAAATTACAGGTGGAAAATGTAGCAGATGGATAAGCAAATTTTAATTGCTCAGTTTGTCGCCAGAAAGTATAGATGAAATCATATGCAAGTATTTGTAAAATTGTAATACTTACTTACAATTTTTTTTTTTTTAAATCGGGTTCATTTTCATTTTGTTTTTGGATGATTTTCATTATGAGCAACATTTTTCGGCAATTTTTTTTCGCTTCATTTCATTTTCGACCTTTTTTCATTTATTTTTGGTTTTGGTTTTCCTTTTTTTTGAGCTTTTTCTCATAATGAATAATTGTCCAAAAATATTGGATAATTTCACATTTTCAATTTTTGGGCGATTTTGCGCCACAGCCCAAAATTAATGAGAAAAATAATGCTTACGGAAATTTGTATTAATTCTAAGAATATTTTTACTTATTATTTTAAGGAAATAAATTTTGAAGATTTCTTTTTTTAATGCATAGATTTTTTTTCGTAGAAAATTAAAAAAACAAAAAAAAATATTTTATTCTTTTGTGCATGTTTTGGTTCTTTGAAAGTTTCAAATTTTGTTTTCATTCAGGGTTTTATATAAACATGATAAATATTTAAGAACCTGCGAAATAGAATATTTGAGTGTAAACAAATATACATATATACTTATATAACTATACATGAATTCATTTCATAGTACATCTTACATAGATACCACGAATTGAAAATAGGAATAAGTATATATAAAATAAAATGTATGTAGAATAGAGTATTTTATTAAAATAACCATACGGTAACACAAAATAAGTAAAAGTAAAAAAACAAAATATAATATAATGTTTTTGTAAGGATCAGTCGTCTTTTTTCAAACAAAAGCAAAAAAAAAATAAAAATAAAAACATAAAATTATAATATAAAGGAAGATATTTACTTATTGCAAAAGAGTAATATAAAAAAGATTTTACTTATATTTATAAAAAGAAAATAACACAATGACAAAAAAAACTAAATAAAAAAAAATATAGGTAGTTATATGAAAATATGAAAATTGCTGTTGCTTTTTTAATTTTCCATTCAATATCACATTTATGCCATTCTATTTTATTTTTTGGAATGTTTATTTAAAAATAACGAAAAGAAACAAAAAAAAAAAAAAAAGAAAGAATAAAATCAATTTCCTTTTTGTCATATACATATACCGTTCTTTTTGAAATAATTCAATAAAGCCAATATCTACCTTTCAAAAATCAGGTGACTCATTTAAAAAAAAATATATATATAATCGTGTAGCAAAGATAAATTTTAATTACATTTTTATCTATATATACCTATATCCAAATTACAGATATAAAATTTTAGTTTTGCTTCCAAATAACTATTTACTGAGTAGCCCCCTCGTAACTCGTTATAAATGACAAGTGTAAAATAAATCCTAATTTTTTTTTATCTAGATCTCTAGATTTATCTTTTTTTTAACTAGACAAATAATATAGAATTGCGAATGATGGTTTATAAATTCTGATCTTGTATTTAGTCTTATATAAAAGGTGACCAAGATTTATTCAAATGCAAAAAAAATGAAAAAATAAATTGATGAAAGACACAGGGAAACAGATAAGTATATATAAGAAAAAATATTTCGATGGTACCTATTTCACCTGATAATTTTAAGAAACTATTTTTTTTAAGATAATACATACTTAGATAATTTATTGTTGTTTTAATATAAATATAAAAACTCGTGATAAAAAAGGAACAAAAAAAAAAGTATAATTGTATAGTTGAAAATAAAAAAAAATTGTCGCACAGATATATGACAGATTTTATAATATATGTAATAAGATATAATGTTATGTAATCTAATAAGAAAATTTGTGAAAATAGAACTGTAAAATTATTAAAAAGAATAAGAAAACAGGTCATGCGCGATTACAATACGCGCATATAAAAAAGTTAAGCGAAAAAGTTCAAAAAACTTACATTCCCTTTAAAAATTTTTTTTTTTTTTACTTTTTTTCCAAGATTTTACCAAAAATGCCCATTAAAAAATTAAATTTTGAGCCTTTTTTGCAGCTTTTACTTCGAAATTTTTAAAAACAAACATATCTTTATTTTTGTTTTACCATTTCCATTCCATTATTATGTATTTGGCATATTTTTATTTATAGCAGCCATTTCAACACTTTTAAAAATAATGAGAAAAAGAAAAAGCATATTTTAGTGCAAACACCACTACAAAACTCAAAAGGCTAAAATGTTGTGCAATAAAATTATACAATTCTTTGCCAAATGAAATTAAAATTAGTCGAAATCTAGAGAGATTTTTAAAAGTAAACTTAAGAAATTTTTTAAGAAACTAGGATTTAAAATAATTAATAAATTATTTGTAAATTATCATAATTTTATTTAGATAACATATAATTTATTTAACTATAGGTGATTTCACTTTCTTATTCATATAATTTATATTGTAAATTTAATCTTATTCTTATTTTCCAAATGTATGATTTGTTTTTTTTTTTTTTTTGTTTTGTTAAGAGCAAAAATAGGTGCAATTACATTATAATACGTATTTGGTTCAGATACTTTGATATTTGGAATATTGAGAGAAAAAAAAAAACAAAACTAAATATCTTATAAAATTTTTTAATAAACAAGGGGATTTAATAAGTTAAAAAAATAAATTTTTTTTCTTTGGTACTTTTTATTTGTTTTTGTTTTTAAATACAGGGATAACATTTAGGAAAATATGAATATTTTTTTCGTATGACTTTAGGTTTCCATTTATATATATACCAAATTCATATCATATTATTATATAATTACATGTCTTTCTGTATTTATTACATTACCTAATATTTGCGTGTAACAATTTCACGGTAAAAAAAAAAAAAAAAAAAAAAAAAACAGAAATAAAAACTAATTTATAATTATGATTTTTTTTTAACAAAATTTCTTATTTGGATTTATTTTTCATTTTCATTTTAATTTTAATTTTTTTTTTTTTTTTTGTATTTGGTTGGTTTTTCATCTTCTAAAAATTTTCTTTTTCTCACCTTTTTAGGTTTGGTTATTTTTTTTTTTTTTGCCTTGTTTACAGTGATAATAATGATTTCCGTTTTTTTGGTCTAAAAAAAGGTCTCCTTTAGTATTTACAAGGCTTTTATTTAATTTTATTTTTGTTTTTGTTTTTTTTTTATTAAAAATTAAAATTAAATGAATTGTATTTGAAAGTTGAAATTAAGTTAAATAACGTTTCATTATAAGGTGTTAGAATTTTAATAATATGAAAAGTAATTCACTGTTTGGTTTACTGAAAATTATTATTTTTTTTTTGTACCTACTTAAATTAAGATATTGCAGCTTCCATAAACAATGTATTTTACATTTCAGTGGATGTGTCAAGCAAATTTTTTGTAATTTGATCGTATTTATAAACTGGCATTGATAATATGTCAATAGAAGTATTTTTAGTTTGTAAAAGTTTTTAGAACAGTTTGGAATAAATTTGAAAAAAAAAAAAAAATTTAAAAAGGACAATAACCGAGTAAAAAGAAATAATTATTCAAAAATTCATAAGTTAAATAAAATCTACAAACGGAGATTTGAATCTTATAATAGTTGGGTATAAAAGAAAAAAAAAATTATTGTTTTGTTTTTCACTCACTAACATATAATTTTATTATAAGCTCAAGATTGAGACCTGAGATAAAGGACACTCCTACAGGTTAAATACATTCTACTTTTTTTTTTCTTGTTTGTTTTGTTTGTAATCATTTTCATTTTATATTTTTTCATATTTGCTTTTCGGATTTATGCAAATCTGAAACCTCTACTACTTAAATTATTTATAGATGTGGAAAGTATGTTTTTTTTTTGGGGAGGGGGAGGGGGTTACCATATTGTGTTGAAGAATATCAAAAAATATAAACCAAATCAAAGTACTAAAAAATACGACAAATACAAAAAAATAATTTCAAGAACCGTAAATATTTAAAATAATAAAAATAACTGAAAATAAAGATGGCGGTGGTGGCGCTGATGGCAGTTATGGTAATGGTAGTCATGATGGTATAAACATTTTATAATATAGAAAGTGTGGTGGTACAAACATTTTGTGATATTTTTTTTTTTTTCACTTTTTTTTTTGTTTATTATGGATTTTTGGCATGAATTTCGCACGTTTGGTCATCGCTGTATAGCAGGTTTTTGTTATTTTTTTTTACAGTACACCTTGAAATTTATTTTAATTTTCTTTTTTTTTTTTTTGTTCTTGTTGATTACTTTACTGCGCCTATATATATGTACGGCATATTGTCGTACTTGTTGTATGTATGTTGTACGAAATGAAAATGGAATTTTCGGTTTTTTTTTTTCCGTTAAATTCGAATTCATGGAATATACTTAAGGGATAATAAAGAGAAAAACTGTTTACACGAAATGTTTTTTTAATAATTTATCAGACTGTTATTTAGATATGTACAGACATATATGTACAATGGTAACAAGGGCCGCAATGTGTATGTTGTAGAAGATAAAAGTTTATAGACCTTTAGAAATATTTTTTTGTACTTAATTTATTTTTTTTTTTCTTGTTTTTCTGTGGTAACTGTTGTTGATGTAATGAAACAGTAAAATTTCCGAAAAAAAAATTAAATGAAATGAAAATTGCTTTTTTCTTAGACTATATATATAGTGGACCAGATTAGTAGTGTAGTCTAAATTATAAGAAACCTGCTTAGATCGAAATTACGTTAAATCCATATAGCGCCAAAAAATTGGTCTATCTATATGACTTGCTGTTAGGATTGTTGGAAATTTTGAAAACTAAAATAACGGAAAATAAAAACTCTAAAATACTTTTAATTAAAGAGACAGCACGAGGCACCTTATGACAATTTTCAGTTTTTAAAGAAAATATTATACATAATGACTGGAAAATTTTATTATATTCGGATTTGTATAACATAGAAACAAACTTTATGCTTACATCTAAGTAATAGATATTATTTAAATTTGCCAAGAGATATTACGTGTATCTTTTAAGTTCTTTGGAATTGCAAAATAAAACAAAATCAAAATTGAATTTGGCAAAAAATTTTATAGGAAATTCTTTTGAAGTGTTTTTTTTTTTCTTTTCAGTAAAACTACTTAATAATGTTTTTTTTTTTTTTTTATTAAATGCCTGTTGTAAAAAAAAATAGTTTTTTTTATCTCGGAAGGTTCAGTTTTAAATGATGAACCATTCAATTTATTTTTTAGTTTAGCAATTTGAATTCAATAGTTATTAATTTTACATAATTATATATTAATCTCCTATATATATATATAAATATATACCTATATCTCAGACATTTGTCAATAAATAAATAAATGCATTACCAAAAGGTAATTTTGTATTTTTTTCTAATTTTTCTATTATTTTATTGATATTGTAATAATATTTTTGTTTTTAGTTATTAAAAAGATAATAATTATTGAGTTTAAAAAAAAAATTATATATTTGTAATAAACAGCATTATAATAGATAATAAAAAGGAAAAGATATTTTTTTGATCAGATTGGATGTATAAATGAAAAAAAGTAATTAATTCCACTTTTATACTTGTTGACAATTTTATTTTTTTTTTTGGCATTGAAAATATGAAATAGGAGAAATGATATAAGTTTAGTTATTATGTTATATACAAAACAAAAATAATAATAAAATTCTGAAAACAAAATTTTGATAACAAAATTCTACGAATATTATATAATAACAAAAAAAAAAACATGTTATAATAATGCATATAAAATGAATTTATTTTAAAAAATAATGTATGAAATTAGGAATATTAAGTTATTAAATATTAAATAAATAAAAAAAGAAATATTATCTAAGAATAATATTATTAAAAAAGTAGTTTCACATAATTATAATATCAAAAAAAAATTAATTATTAAAATATCGTCATCTGGGCTATCTGAACTATAATCATATAATGTATCCTCTGCACTTTCAATATAACTAAATAAGTTTTAACAACTGTACAAAAATAAATTGCAGGAACTAAATAACTGTAATTATTATTCAGTATCTAAGTATTTATTATCGTTTAACGCATTTTTTTTTGCCTGTGTTTGAAAACTAAATAACTCAACTTATTTTGTTTACGATAATTGCATATGTATTCCAGGATGAAGAAAAAAAAAAGTTAAAAAGATTATAAACTAAACTTATATAATTTTTGTCATTTAACTAAAAATATTTTAAATCAATAAGTGAAGTTTCAGATTTTTACTGACTTTTAATATTACATTTACGTATACTTATTTAGTTACATATTTGCAAAATTATTTTGTTAATAATAGTATTTTTTGCAAATTTTTTTTTGTCAATCGGTAGATTCGGTAGATTGACGCATTATTAGATTGATTTTCATAAAAAAGTAAATTTAACCAAAAATGCAGTTATTTACTTATTGACAAATGTATGAGATATATATATATATATTATATATAAATTAAATTAAATGAAGTTTTTTATTTTATTCTATTTATATTATTCTACATACATAGATATACCTATAATTTGTATAAAAAAAATTGGGGCTGTGATGTAATTTAGAAAATTTTAGATATTTAGTTTTAAATTTAAAGTTATTTTTAAAGAACCAAAATTATTTTTCTCTATTTATTTAAATTAGTTTATATTTTAAAATTTGTAATATCTTTCAAATAAGTACATAATTATTTACATATTTATTAACTTTCTATACTCAGATGAATTTTTTGTTGTACGTACATATATACAATTTTGATATTTATTTTTTATTTTTATAAAAATAATGAAAAATAAATAAATGTGATCTAAATGTAAATAAATTTTATTTTAACTTCTTAAAATTTCTTGCATAAATTTGAATCCTTTTTTTTTAATTGTTAATAAAAATTATATAAGTATATTTTTCTTATAGTTACTTACTATTTATTTTTAAAATAGTAATAGTGTTATTTATCTATAGTATATTTTATTCTATTACTTTATTTTTATTTATATAATAAAAATACATTTTCAACTTTTTAAATAAAAAATTTACTAAGGTGTTTTTTTTTTTTGTTATTAAATATAGTTATATGTTTTTTTTAAATATTATATATTTTTCATAATATTTTGAATAATTTTCTGAGAAAGTATGTAGGTATATGTAAATTACACTTTTTTAACTTACATTTTTTATAAAAAACGGGTCAGTTATTCAAGTTATTTTTCATTTTATATTCTTAAAATTATTCAAATAAAAACATAAAAAAAAAATTATATTACATATATTCATACGTATATGTATGTGTTTATGTATTAAAAATTACTTTCATAAAACATTCTTTAAAACAACAAAAAAAAAAAATTAAAACTGAAGGACATAAATCTTTAGATTTATTCTAACTATTCAAAATTTTATAACAAAAAAAAAAAGAGAAATAGAAAGATAAGATAGAATAGGTTAAACCAACAGTCATATTCTGATTTGGTTTAGAAGGAAAAAATTATTACATATATTTACTTAACTATATATATATATACACCATATATACATTTAGAGAAAAAATAAAAGTTTTAAATCAAATCTAATAGAATTGACCTTTAAAAACTGAAATTGCTGAACTACAAAAAAAAAAAAATTATTTATAACTACATACATGTGATTCAGAAGCTTTTCAGAAGCAAAACTAAATAGAAAAAATTGACAATATATTTTTTGAAATTTTTTTTACTCAGAATTTTTGTTGGTAATGCTGTAAAAATAAATACTATGGGAAATTGATCAGAATTTTACATATTTCCTTTTTTTTTTGTCATAATCATATATATAAACTACCTATATATAAGTTTTATTTCTAATATTTTATGTACAGTCGGATAACGGAATATTGTCCTTTTTTAAATACTATAAAGTATTTATATTTTGATTATGATGTTACTAATAATATTGACATCATTCTGTTTAAATATATAGGGTTTTCCAATTAAAAAAAAAACACACTAATTGTTCAGGAAATTCAAATGTTTTTTATTTAATGTGAAGTACAATCGATACAATTAAGTTCTGAATAAAACGTCATTGAAATGTTTTGATTCTTTTGCAGGAACGAATTCGATGAACCCAATTTTCGAGCACTTTTTCCACTAAATTAAGTCGTATGTCATGAATAGCACGTTCAATATTGACTTCTAAAGCTTGAAGAGAGAGTCTGGTTTATTGCTAAAGACCAATGACTTCAAATAACCCTACAAGAAATAGTCTAATGGTGTTAAATCACAACTTCTTGGAGGTCATTCAATGTCACAATTTCTTGAAATAATGAAATAATTTTGGCCATAAAAAGTTGGTTATCATCGATCTATACCGCTCTCCATTGACAGTAACTGTGTTACCAGCTTCATTTCGAGAGAAGTACGGACTGATGATTCCACCAGACCAAAAACCACACCAAACTGTCAATTTAGGTGAATGTAATGGGTGTTCATGAATAATTTGTGCATTTTCTTCGCACCAGAATCGACAGTTTTGTTTATTTACCGCACCACTCGATGAAAGTGAGTCTCATCGGAGAAGATGATTTTCTTAAAAAAATCCTTATCGTTTTCAAGTTGTTCCAAGACAAAATCAGCAAATTCACGACGTTTACGGTGGTCCATGATGAAATTGTAAACATTACTGAATGAAAAAAAAATTACAGATCATGACATACTACAAATGACCGAAACATCAGTTAGAAATCATATCATTCAAATTGAAAAACCCTGTATAAAGGACGTCAGGCAAAATATATATAGTTATATTTTTTTTATTACTCAAAAAACTATCTCTTAAATTATCTCAAAAAAAAGAAACTATGAAATTATTAATTAATTAATACTAAATCATTTCAGTCATAATATTGGCACTTATAATTTACTTAAAATCGACTTTATTTTAGCAGCATCTTAAAGAGGGACATTTTAAAGTAAATTTTTAAAAATAATACTAATAACAATTTCAAAATCAACTTTAAAATAGATAGTGTTATAAATATTAAATTTGTAGCTAACTATGTAAATAATTATTTTAAATATTTTTAGAATTTTTAGAATTAGAACAAAAAATGAAATAAATGATAAAACTCAAATAATAAAGAAAAAAATAGTCCCTGAAAACACTGGAAAAAAAAATTATTATTGAACAAAGAATAAAGTGTATAAGTAAATACTTAAAGAACATTCACTATAGAAATTATTTAAATATCAAATTAATTAAAAATTTCCAAGTTTCTATTAATGAAAAATTTTATATTTGTTGAACCTATATAAGTACATATAACTATTGAGCGATATTTTTTTAGTAACATCCTTTGGCAAGGTATTATTGTGGCCATCACCATTATTTTCGGCAAAATAGGTCGAGCATTTGTCTGATGGGATGGGATAGAATGAGATATACCAATATCGAAAATCAGAATAATGAATAAAAAAAGAATTTATTCTTTCTTTGTATTCTTTTCTTTTACTGCACACTCTCCTTAATTCATTTTCTTCTAAAATATTTATATGATCCAAGAACAGAAACCAATTTTGGTCAATTTAAAAAAGTTTAGAGTTTATGTCGTTAATAGCAACTTAAATGAAGCTACAAACAAAATTTAAATTTAAATTACTGCTAAAATAAAGTCAATTTTAGAAATGTTTTTTAGTAAAAATTGCTTCAGACTATAAGTATGTATTTTACATCTGACAGGCTGAATTCAAAAAACAGATAGTGTGAACGTTAAAAAACGAACTTTTGCCATGTCAGATGACATTACATATGTAAATTTTATTTTAAAACCGGTTCTAATTCTATCTGAATTTTGATATGTATTTTTGATATTTGATATATATATATATTCATATACCGTACAAACACTTGGTCGCAGAAAAATAAACGGATTTAATTAAAGAAATTATATAATAAAGAAATTTGTCCAAATTATTCATGTTTAATATTAATTTTTCCGTTAAAATAGATTTTAAAAAACCAACAATTTGTTTTTGTTTAAGTATAAAATTTATTTAAAAAACTGTCAAAATTGTCAGATAAGTGTGAACACAGAATATAATAAAAACGATATTGAAAAATTTACATTTATCTAATCAGCTGTTTTTTTCTTCTGTTTTATTCAGCCATGTCAGATGTAAAATACATAATAGTCTGAAGCGACCTTAAGCAATTTTCTTTTGCAAAACATTAAGTTGTTAATAACGACCTACTGAAAGTTCATCATTAGTACGTACTATTCTGTTTATTTTGTTTAAATTAAGTCAATCTTAGTGTCAATTACAATATACATAAATTGTAAAAAGACATTCTATATAAACCAAATAGCCATTGTATATATAATATGTATGCCTATTAAATATACCACATCTTTATTATATAGCTTAAACCATCATCAAAAAGATAATTTTCAGAAAATGTAAACCCTTTCTCATACGTACAATATAATATATCCTTGAAATTCTGTATACATATATCCGTTTAAACTATACATATATGTATATAAACAGTATATATATGTATATGCAAACACAACATAAAGGAAACTATAAAAAACAAAATAGTTTATTCTTTTACTTATATACAATTTTTGTAAAGAAGAAAAACAATTCTTATGTAATGCATATATATATATATATATACATATATGGATATATGTATACAAATGCTGAATAGTTTTTTTCTTTTTTTTTCAAAATAAAAAACTAAAAAACTAAAAAAGAAAAAAAAATAAAAAAAAAAATATAAGGCTCCTAATTGACAAAACAAAAAAAAAACCAAGGATTTTGTATTTTTGTTTTTCTTAATGTTTGTATGTAGACACTCCGTACTTTTATTTTTCGCACTCACAACAAACAAATACAAAAAATTCAAAAAAAATAACTACTATTCTTTTAATTTATAAAATGTTACTATTGTTATTTTTCGTACATTTTTTACTAACATACATAAGTATACATAAATTTAAGAAAAAAAAAAATTAAAAAATTATGAAAAAGAAAATAAGGAAGATAAAGCGGAAAAAAAACCATACATATAAACAGTTTTTTTGTTTCTTTAACATTTTTTAGTTTTTTTTTTTTTTAATTTCAATTTAGCGCCACCTATGTATTTACAAACAAATAAATACCTATTTTTTTTTGTCGTCTTTTCAATTTACCAAAAACCACTGAATAACATTCATTATATTTTTTAGTAAAAAATTATATATACATAGGTACATACATATGTATATATGTACTTAAAATTGTTATTACTTGTACTTAGTCTCATTAATTTTTCAGTTTCTTTTGCAATGTTGATATTTTTCAAATTTAGTAAATTTAGAGGTATTATTACTAACTTTAGCAACTTACGCGGTTGTATTTTTGTATATATAACAAATTTTTATATGAATGTACGTATATATAAAAGCTTTTTCCTTTTTAATCTATAAATAGCTTTGTTTTTGGATAACATTTATTTAATTTTTGGTTTTGATTTACCAAAAAACTTCGAGGAATGTTTTATTAAATGTTTCTACCGCCTTAAAATAAACCGCTTTTAAAACATGACTTCTAATTTTGGTTCAAAATGGCTTTTAATAAAAATGGTTTTCTTCTTAAATCTTTTTTTTTGAAATGCGACATTTTTCAATACATAAAACTCTTAATTGCGAATGCATTTTAAATACTATATATAATTATAATTTGAAAAAAATACCAGCATTATTGAATTTTATACTAACGTAAAACTCGCTAAAATTAGAAAATGAAAAGAATTATTTCGAAATTAGAACATTATATTTTATATAGTTATGTAACAAGTCAGAAATTTAATTTAGTAGAATATAAATTACAAATGAGTGTAGATATATTAGTATATAGTATTAGTATTAGTATATAACATAACATATAAAATATGAAAAAACCTTGAATACCATTAACCGTATAAATATAATAAAATAAATTTACTTAATTGAATTCCGTTTTACACGCTAGTCAAATTCTAGGAATGGAATCCTCTCTTTATACAAAGTTATTGTAGGTTTAGGTATAATGGAAAGAGAAATTAGAAGGAGATTGAAGGATAATAAGAAAGAGTTGGAAGGTAAATTGAAAGCGAAGCTGTATTCATAGGTTCTTTTTGAAAAGTTGAAAAATATATAATGGACCATATTTATAAGAGTGGAACACATTGGATAGAAGTATGTTCTACATTTTAGCGATTCTTACAAACTATCTTTGATTATATCATGCAAGTAAGGTGTTATATACTGCTGCACGTTGTGATCTCAGCAATGAATACTTTAAATCTATGTACCATTTTTTGGCTCAATAAACTAACGTCGGTAAAGAGGAAAAAACAACGTATATATGACTCAATGAAATTTAGAAATTAGGAAAGGACAATCCTAAGAAAACCTGGAGTATAATCAAAAATATAATATCTGATGGAACATATACTAATAATACACATGAATTATTCTCAGATAATAATTTTACTACAGCTGCCAAATATAACCGTATCAACCGTATCAACCAATTTAATACAGTATCAACCAATTTAATACAGTTTTTGCTACAATTGGGAACAATATGGCAGAACGATTTGACTCAATCTACATACCTAAAATAAGAACAAATAACACATTCAAATTTAGGGAAATTAATAGAAATGTTACAATTAAACTAATAAGTGGATTAAAGAATACGCTTGGTGCGGATGGAATTTCATCTACGAAATAAACGGAGATAAAAATGAGGTAATAAATTACAGACCCATTGCAATATCTACTATAATTAGTAAATTATGTAATTGAAACATATGTTTGCAATCAACTGACTGAATATCTTATAAATACTAAACTAATATGTAACAATCAATATGGGTTTGTTAAATCGTCAAATACGAAGCAATGGTATTTTTGGATTTAGCAAAGGCATATGATTCAGTTGACAGAAAGATACTTTTAACAAAATTATTTTAATGTGGAATTTTGGCTATTGAATACAATTGGTTTAAACATTATTTTCAAAACAGAAAACAATATGCTCAGTGTGACAATATAAAAAGCAGTCAGATTCAAACAGAACACGGTTGTAATACAAGGTAGCTCTTTAGGTCTAATATTATTATGTTACATTAGTAGCTTATCTAAAGAAAACTTAAAAGGAACTATCTCTCTGTATATGCAGATGATATAGCTATACTATACTCAGCAGATAATATAAAAGCCTTAAATGAACTAATAAATGAAGATATGTATACAATACATAATTGGATGTCAGTTAACAAGTTAACAGTCAATATTAACAAAACTAAATACTTGTTAGTAGATTATAGAAAGTCGAATGTAAAAGCACTTTATAATAATATGGAAATCGTAAGAGTAAAACATTATAAATATCTGGGAATTATAATTGATAATGAACTAAAATGGAATATACAAACAAATAACACAATAACGAAAACCCGTGAAATAGCAGGAGTATTTAAAAAAATAGCAAAAAGAATACCAGTAGATATGAAACTTTCATTATATTACAGTCTCTTCTATAGCGTACTAACTTATGGAATTGAAATATGGGGAAATACTTACTTGAAAAATCTAGTTAAACTACAAAAAATTCAAAATAAAGCTATCCAAAATTTGTATTCGTATGACATCAGAACATCGACAAATAAAATTCATAAAAACCATAATATTCTAAAGTTAAAAGACTATAGAAACTTATTGCAAGTCCACATACATAATATAAACAATAACAACATAAAGTCAAATACTACTCTACTAAAAAACAATGAGATACACAATTATAATACAAGAACAAATAACCAACTGAGATTTGAGGCAGGTAGAAACTTACATGGAGTTGATCCAATTTACAATACATCCATAAATTTATACAATAATCTTCCACAAAATATAAAAGATAAGAATTCGATATTATTTAAAAAAGAATTAAAGAAGCTATTTCTAAATAATTATAATAACGAATAATTTTGCATTCAACTTTATTTCTCTTTTTTTTTAGTCACCATAGTTAAATTTAAATACAGTTACTTGTAATTTGTTGTTATCATTTACTATATACTTAAATACTTTTAGCACTGATTTATATTTATATAATTATATATGTAACATGATTTGTTATATATAAAAAAAAAAAAAAAATTATGTATAAACTCTATACGAGCTAATCCGATCTTTTGGAGATAAGTAAAAAATAAAAATAAAATAATCCACTGATGGCCCTGACTCTGTAGTAAAATAATAATAATATTAATAAGAATACTAATACCAGTAATAACACCCGCTACAGTGACAATGGGGGTTACCTTCAATAGTTACCTCATGCAGTAAGGTGTTTCTACTACTATATGTTGTAACTGTTGTAACGACTATAGTCACTGTTACAGTTACAAAATAGTAATAATAATAGGCGGATTCATTGTTTCCTTACAGTCCCACTCCCAATTCAATGTTTTCGTATCCATTTCCTATCCCTAACCAATATACTGCGTTCGCAGGTAAGGGTTCCAACCCATTGTATTGGCTAAAGGGGGAGGTGGGTTTAGTCAGTAAGAATCTGACACTACCAAGGGGGAAATTCTTGGTGTCTTTGGAAGATTCCCACCTCCCTTAGGAAAAAAAAAAATATTTATATATAAATATAACATTCCAGAATCAATTTTAAACCACCTAGAAATTTCCACCTAGCTGTAAAAATAAACACTTGAATGTAATGTTACATTGCAATTGTTTAAAGCGAGTCAATTTGATTTCAGTTCAATTTCCATACCTATACAAAATTACCTATAAAAGATAGATAGTGCTGCAATATCAATTCGATGTATGTTAAAAGAAAAGGTTACCTGAAAAAAAAAGGATCGCCAATTAGACGTTGGACGCGATTTTGGATTTTGTTCACATAAATGAATGAAGATTGAGGGACGCTAGTGTATATTTGGGAGTTATACTCTATCTTATATACAACTGCTCGAATATATAGTATATAGATATTATATATACTTTATAAATATTAACAAAATCACTCGGAGCAAAATAACCTTTACAACGAGAAACAAAAATTTAAACAAGCATATATACACTAAATATTAATGACAATAAATAAAATAACAATAAAAAAATAAAAAAAATAAAATTTTTGACACTTTGAAAACTTTTATTATTAAGATTTTAATTATATTTTTTTCTTTTAAAAGAAAACATACAAAAAAATACCTATTTTCTTTTTTTTAAATTAAAAAAATATTAAAAGTAAAAAACTTAAAGTTTATCTAAATTTACCTATTTTACTTTAAATATGAAATTTAAAAAAGTAAAAAAACTTTAAGCATGCAGACTTTTTTAAGTGAATATTTTCAAATTTAAGTGAAAATATTTTTACTTGAGAGTATTTTTTATTTTAAGTCAAGAGATTTTTATTTTAAATGAAGAATATTTAATATGCATATAAGTCTATTTAATTTATGTAATTCATATATATATATATTTGGACCATATATTTATGTATATAATGTATATATTATATGCCATATGGAATTTTTTACTTTTATTTTTATTTATTCTAAATGTCTTCACTTAAAGTAAAAAAACTTCATTTGAAGTAAAAATTTCTTCACTTGGAGTAAAAAAATTTTCAATTAAAGTAAAAATGTCTTCACTTAAAGTAAAAATGTTTTCAATTAAAGGTAAGTATATTTTTAAAAATAATTTTTTATTTAATGTTGATATTTATAATTTTAATTTTATAATAAATAAAATTTGGTAAAGTAATAATTAATATGTTTAATATATATGTATATATGTAAATATATATAGACGGAACAATAAAAATGATTTTTATTGTATTAAAAAATTATATAATAGTTTTCTATTGAAAAACAACGATTTTCGTTTATTCTTTTTTGTAATTGATGTAAACAAATTTTTCATATTCATTTGTTACAGACAATAAAAAAAAAATAAAAAATAGTAGGTAAAACTACATACATATGTACACATATATATATATATAAAAAAAAGTATTACACATAATATGACATTATGTAAATGACAGGCATTTTATTGTTAATCTTTACTAATTTATTCGTTATTGTTCTAGACAAGCTATCAATGCGTTACGTACGTTTCAGTGTAATAACAATTTATTTTAATGTACATACATGTATATATATATATATATATATATATATTGAATTTATTACTATAGTACTTGTTATAATAGTCAAACAGTGTACATTATTTGTTTTTCTATATGAAAGAAAAAAAATAAAACTTTTTTCGTATTATTTTATCAATAAGTGAATGTAAATGTGAATGATAGCGACACTTTAAATGTCAAATTAAAAATTATAAATCATTCTTTTTAAAACTGATTTATTGTTTTTCAGGGTTTAAATTTAAAATTTTTATTTTTTAATTTATTTTTTTTATAAATAAAATAAAATTGATAGATTGAAATAGTTATTTATAATACTATTTAGCAGCTAATGTATAAAATAAAAAAATTCACGATTCAATTAATTTATATATATTTAGGTGAATTGGATTTAATTAAAGCTTAAAGGATACTGTAAACATTTTTCAGTATCATTGCGGAAGCGTGTCATATGCGAATATGCCTGTATTCATTAACCTGCGTAGTGTCATTTTATTGTATTTTTTTTTTGTAATGTGACTGCGTATTTGAATTGATCATGTGGATTGATCAATGATCAATTTCATTGATTGCATGAAATTAGGAGGTATTTTAGAATTGGTATCAAAATCAAAGTTCCAAATTACAAATGAAATCCAGTCGAGTGAAATATAGTCAAATTACAATACAAGCAATTGAAAAAAAAGCCAAGTGATATATCAAATGAAAATACAAACAGACAAATGAAATATAGTCTTGTAATAGTATAAGTAATCCTATATCATTGCATATCTGAGAAGTAAAATTTTGATATCATTAATAAGTGCTAAGAAATGGAAATTAATTTTTGAAATCATTTAAGTGTTGGAAATTCTCAATTAAGGCTAACTTCTATTAAAATTGTAAACTAAAACTGTTTAGTATTGAATTTGTAAATTGAGGATTTCCGATAAATTATTTAAATCCTATAAAATAATATAGAAATTTTATTACAATAGGCTGCAAACAAACTCTAAAGAGGCATTCAAATATATGGGGTTAACGGGTTTAACAAATATTTGGGTTTAAAAAAAAAAAAGTTTTAAATACATAAGTAACATAGGTATTTTCAAATATTTTACGATTTTATTTATAATCATAATTAAAAGCTTTCGTTATAATTTTAATTCAAAATTTTCATTAACTGTAGCAAAAAAATTTAGCATAGATAGATTAGAGCCACCATAGTCATATTTAATTTACAAATAAAAAAATTTTTTTTTAATGTCTAATAATAAACACTTTTTAAAAAAAAAATTTTTTTTAGTCATCAAAATTTTCTAAAAATTAAACAAAACAAACAAAAAAAAAACAAAATTTTTTAATAATCTCCTTCTTTATACCCGTATGAACTATGTTCAAGGGTATAATAAATTTGCCATTACGTTTCTGACACCTTAAAGGAGTCGAGCTAGATATAGTGTCATAGGTATGGATCGGCTCAAAATCGAATTCTGAGTCGATTAAGCCGTGTACGTACGTCCGTCCGTCCGCACGATAACTCAAAAAATAAAGGAGCTAGGAGGCTGACATTTTTTTTACGTCACTTTTGCAAAATTTTTAGTTTTGCTATTTAAATCCAACATTTTCGGTCGGCTAGTTCGAGTAGTTGCTATACAACTTCTTTCTTTAAATGGAAATAACCCACTGTCTATCCAATCTAGGTATCTGAAATTTTGCAAATGATGATCGAGTTTTATGGCAACAACTTCTGTAAAATTTGGTTGTGATGATATGACAGGTTCGGATAGTTGCCATACAACTTCTCTTTTTAAATGAAAATAACTCAGTGTCTATTGAAGCTAGCTATCTGAAATTTAGTGAAAAAGTGTCGAGTTGCATGCCAAAAACTTTTGTAAAATTTGATTGGTCTAAAGCAGCCGGTTCAGGCTTTTTGCATTTCTTGGAACTTAATGAAGCTAGGCGCAATAGATTCGGGTAGCTGTCATACAACTCTACAATTTACATAAATATATCTCTGTAGTTCAGTACTAAAACATCTGAATGTTTTTAAAAGATGATCAAGTTTTATAGAAACAGGATATATTACGTTCATACGGGTATCCCCGAGTTGACACAGTCTACTCTATTCCACTCTTCCTCGTTTTTTAATTGAATTTTCCAGGTGATTTAATTTTATTTTTCTGTTAATTACCTTTTTGTACGGTTGTTCAATATTTGTTGCCTTGATTCTTTCACCAAAATAAAAATAATAATAAGAAAAACTATTTTCTAACAATTCTATTTATTTATAATGTTTAAAATTATAGAATAGGAGTTACAAAAAAAAAAAACGATCTTCAAAAATACAAGTTAATAATCATTATCTACTAAAAAGCAATTTCACGCGTTCTTAAACAATTAACTAACTATAAATAAGTCAAAGAATATAATATTATAATATATAGTAGTATGTATATAAGTAATAGTACTATAATACTATTTTATATACAAGTGCTTTTTAAAATATGAAAAGAACTACTACTACTTATCAGTTATGCTTAATTACCTTATATACCTAAAAATTCATAATAAAAAAGAAAAAAAAAAAAAAAACAATTCATTTTAATTGAGGTTAAATTTTAAAAGTTATCTCAGGCGATTAAAGCAATTTACATAGACTATCTATATATGTAAAATTATTTTCCTTAGAAAATATTTTTTTGGAGATTATATATAGGATTAACATACTTATTATATTACTTAAATGATATTCCAGATATTTTAAATTTTTTTTTACAGTAGGAAGTTAAATTATCTGATTTTTTTTATTTAATAATTGCTTAGTGTGCAGATTATTTTTATAAGTATAAGTATTTTCAAAAACCTTATTTTTTATTTTTAAATCTACTTTTAAAATCATATTTAATCTCAATTAATTATTACAAGTCGTACTGTACTGTTTTATAGGTTAACTTGAAAAACTCTGCTCTGATTTTTTCGAGAAAATTATTAAGTAGTATAAGGACGACTAAAATATCGAAAATAAAATATTTATAAATTAAGTGACTTCTAATATCTATATATATAACAAAATCTTAAGTAAGAAAATTAAGTAATGGAGATCATTCATGGGACGTTCACATATATTTTCGGTCGTTAAAGATGTCACGATATTCTTAGGATTTTTAACGAGAAGTAATAAATATTTTACATTTTCCAATGTTCTTCTGATATATATACAAAACGTACATTCTGGCCAAAATTTGAATATAATTCTCATATCTTCGCTGGCGTTTCTAGCAGTGCTCTATAGAGTATGTGGACAAAATACAAAAAAGATCTATTAAAATATAAAATCATGAATATTTTTCAAATTTCAAAAGAATTAAAGTATTTAAGCTACTTGTTTTTTCTACAAATACATTTTGGGCAACTGTGTCGTTTAATATACAGAAGTTCAAGGAATCAGTCATGTTGTATCTGTAAATTCCTATTCAATCCGACTCAATATAAGTTGAAAATTTCTCAACTAAGTTCTTTATTTCTCTTTCTTTCCTTATCCTATTCCTCAGCTATTATACTGCTTTCTAGTTAGGTTGATTAGACCATTATACTGATTACGTGAGGAAATAGTTTTAGCGGTTAAAAATTCCTCATTACCAAGAAGCTTAGATTTACTTGGTGTCTTTTTAAGATCTAAACCTTAAGAAGAAAAATACAAAAAAAAAAAAAAAAAATGAGGTGGTAAACAAAATAAAATTTTTAGAATACTTTTTGAAGTATCTATGTGTTAAGTTTAATATATATATATATCAGTTTTTAATCTGAAGTATATAGGTACATTGACTTTTGAGTAACAAACGGCTTATGAAAATTCGTTTATAGTACGAACATCGCGAATGTGGAATCACCTTCCGTGCAAAGATTCAAGGTGAATATTAACAACTTTGGCTGCCAATTTGAAATCTATTTTCATTCTCTAACTCAACTTCCTCTGACCGCAGGCAGTACATTAGTACTAAAGGTCGTATAACCTATTGTTTGGTCAAAAAAGGGAGGTGGTGTTTAATGTTTTAAAATCTCACACACTCATAGAGGACTTGTGCTCGTTTTCACTCCTCTATAGTGTCTTTCGATGATTCTCACCTACACTCGAAAAAAAAGGTTGTTATTTTTGCGATTAAATAAATAAAATATTTACAAACATAGTATTTTGATGACATAAAAATTTCCAATAATTAAGTTGTATTATAGTTATTATGAGTAAAATATCAAAATAAGATATGTTAGAATAACATTATATGGGAAGTTAGTTTTAATACAAAATTATATATTAAAATATGATAAGATAAAAATAATATTTTAATATAACTAAGTACATATATATTTAAAAATTAAAACCTTATTTAATCATTTTGAATAAAAATCTACACTGATATAAAAATAAATTAATTACCCTGTATATTTCAAATTGAATTGATGATATCTAATTATTTAACCCTTAATTATTGCAAAAATAAAAAAAATATTTTGCAAAAAAAAAAAAATAAACAAATTTACAAAATATTATCATAGTTAAGTAACTATTGTAATAACATTCTGCAATCTCTGATATCATATACATAGTACATGTACACTTGAATTGATTAGAATCAGAGCACACGTGTACTACATTGATATCTAATATAAATAAAGCCATTAAAAAAGCGTAGTTAATCGAAAATTAAAAAAAAAAAAATGTAAAAATATAATATCTATTATACGAGTATAATAAAAAAATAAAAATTATTTATAATTATCATAAGTTAACCTATTTTAAACTTAAAAGGTTTTAAAAATAATTTTGCATAGCATTTTACTGTAATTTTAATGTTAACTATTATACTTATAAATTTTTATATGGTATAAATTTTTTATACTTAAATTAAATTAGTTAAGGGCACTTATATAATTATTTGGTTATGATTGGTTATAGTTTATTATCTAGAATTTAGTAATGGGGCAGAAATTTAGTATATATAAACTATAGTTATAACTATCCTTTTACAGTTTGTTATTTGTGGTGCAATGCATTATTTATATTCCACTTCAATTCAATCAATTTTTTCTCTTCTAAATGTTTAAAACAATATACTTATGTAATCTTAAATTTTCTTTCGAACATAAGTTTAAATAAATTTCCAAGTATATATACGAGTATAAGTATATAATAATTTGAATTAAACTGTGGAGTTTTTGTTTTTCCGATTTGTGAATCGATTTTATTGTTTTTACTAAAGAAATAATGTTTTTGTTATTTTTTTGTTAAATAACTATTTGAGTTTTTTTTTTTTTTTTTTTTGAAACTTGCTAATTGTAAAATATTTTCACAAGTTTCAAGAAAATTAAAAAAATTAAATAAGCGTATAAAATTTATTGACTTGGAAATTAAAGGTTTTTATTTTTTTTTAACTAAAAAAAAAAATTAAGTTTATATTAAATGTAATGAGGGTTAAGGGTGAATTATAGTAGGAATTACTTAATTATTTGAAAATTTTAAAATTCTAATAAAAAAATTACCTCGAAATATAAGAACTATTAAAACTGTTGATATGGACTAACTAACCAAGTCACTAATCTTAAAAAGTAAAAAGAACTGACTACCATTAGTTTGGGGTATTGATTGGTTCATTATGAACTATTTAACCAATAATATTAATTGTGAATCAACTACCAAAAAAATGAACTAATCCCTAACAATATTTTTAAATTTTTGAAGTTTAGTTCGTATGTATTAATCTCCAAACTTCAAAAATGAACTAACCGGATATTTTACAAAATATTTACAATTATGTACACATGTTTTGAAATAAGAGGAATTTTAGAGTTGAATTATGGAAAAAGACTTTAAAATCCCTCCTAATTATTTTTTTACGCACATATTTTAACAGCAAAGACATTTATTTAAAATAGGACGACTGCTATCTCCAAACCCCCGCTAAACAAATTATTAAAACTCTAATTTTGTAGCCAACTTTAAAGCCCTGTCTAATAATTTTTTTTATATACATATTATATTAACAAAGCCCTTTTACATATCATCGTTTTATTATAGATAAAGTTAACTAAAGAAAATGCACGAATCCCTCAAAAATGAATTATAAATCCCCAAAATATATTTTTGAAATTTTTGTAGTTTAGTTCATATAAATTAACACTCAAATTTTAAAAATGTCAAAAACCTCAGAAAAAAAATTAATTAATTCTCCCAAGACAAATTTTAACAAAAATAATGGGGGTTAGTTGATTTTTGTTTTGGGAGTTAGGGACTTGAAGGTTAGTTCATAACGCCATTAAATCTTAATATTAAATTTTAAAGCATTAATTACGTAATTCAAATATTAAATATTTTTGTGTTTATTTGTGTGTATGCGTGTATGTGTTGTTTGTTGCAATGTTCTTATTTTTAATATTCTTGCATAATTTTACTAAAAAGTATTTTTTTTTTCTTTTTGATTTTTTCAGTATAAATATGACAAATAAAATTATTTAAATTCCGATTTCAGTAAATGTATAAATTTGTATATAAATATACGTACATATACATAGTTACTTCAAAAATTTTTATGGCAAAAGAATTTTTTTCATCTCAAACAGAGAAAGCTCAAAGAATGAAATTTCATCTTGGAGACATTTTTGTTTTTTGTTGTTCTTCAAAAAAAAAAAAAAAAAAAACAAAAAAGAAAAGAAACACTCTGGGTATTTTCATTGAAGTTAAATCAGTCATTCATTCTTAATATAACATATTTTTTATTCTTTGGTGTCGTTTTTCTTATTTTCTTACCTGTATGATTTTAAACTTTGTGTGTATCATTTATATAATCTCAATTTCACATATAAATATAAGTAATAATATTTTGAAAATTTTTTTTGTTTTGATTTACTTTTATTTTGCTATAAGAAAATGTTATAATCTAATTGTCAATCTGACAGAAATAACTTTTTAAAGAATATTTGAAGATACATTATATATTTGAAGATACATTATGTATTTGTTCGGGTAACACCCTATTCAGTTTGAATATTTCATGTAAAATAATAAAAACAAAAAATATATATAATTAATTGATAAGTTTAATATACTCTACTATATATAAAACAGTTTTTAAGATTATTAGATAAATAGGAGAAATAAATTATACTTATAAAAGATTTTAAAAAAAACTGCGTTCTAATTCTGAGATCTAAACAGGTAAGATGTGCCACCGCGATTTGAACTCGGAACCTTTCGATTGTAAGTTAAGCGGCTTAAACACTGCAAAATTTATTAAAGTTATTAAGACCCTTTTTTAAAATGTAACAAATTTTATTTTTAGAATTTACTCTTTAAAATTTGATTTTTCGAATTACATATATGTATAATCAAAGGTTCCCTTAAAATTGAAAATTCCAAAGTTTATATTAAAGTTTATATGTAATTAAAGAGTTACATTATAAATTTATGATTCCATTATTCCCAGCATCACTCATTTAGGCAAAGTGACATACTTTAAGCGTTCAGAACACCATAAATTATGGTATTATTGGTGGGACATAATACCACAAACAAATTTGTAACTCTGTAACTCAAAAATTTATATTTTTTTATTAAAATAAAAAATTAATTGCTGAGTACAAAATGTATACATTATAAAATACTGAGCCAGTTGTTCCGGTGTCGGTACAAATCACTATAAAGCGCTATAATTTCTATCGCTGGATCACAAACTCATTTTTACAATTAATAGAAAGGGATTTTATACTTTTATAAATATCTGTATTTCCAAAAAATGCGCTAAGCATTTTTACCCTAACAACAAAAAATAAATAAAAGAAAAAATTAAAAATTATTAATTCTTACAAAAAAAAAAAAAAAATGTTATCTGTGTCAAAACATTTACAGTATTCTTAGTAATATTTATTTAATTATCTGAAGCTTACACTTTTTTAAAATATTGTGTAAAATATTTCAATAATTTTTTTAAATACATAATCCAATAAAATATTTTTAAGCTTAGCATTTTAAAAATATAAAAACTAAATAATAAATATGTATCCTTTTTTTTGTTTTATTTTTAATGTTTTTTTTTTGCAAACCGCAGGCAAATTCAGCACATCATAAATAAAATTTAATGTTGAACTGTGCATACCTTTAACAAATCCTTATTTATTTTTATCATATTATGTATATACACATATACTTACATAGAAAAAAAAATTATGTATTGTAATGATAATAAATTATCCCATTTCCTATTTATATTTTAAATAAAATACATATCACATATGTATATATTTTTTTTATACGATATTTTTTGTCATTTATCTTTTAAGGGTTGCCATTTGCCAATTCACTAAATGGTAATTTTTGTTGTAATTACCACTTCATATCACGCGTTTTATCATCCCTTAGAGAATTTTTATTTAAGGTTTTCAATTTTTCTTTTATTTTATTTTTTCGTATGATTTCTCCCATCTTTTCTTTTTGTTTTTCCTATGGTTTGTGATATGTTTGTATATTTTAATGGAATGTGATTACGAAAAAAAATAAAGCAAAGAAAAAATTAAAATAAGTGGAAAAATGATATAAAAATTAAAAGAATATAAGCAAAAAAAAAAAACATACTAAATGACAACGTTATTTTCTACTTTTATTTTGGCGTGATTTTTCCAATATGTGTTCATAGTGAGTTTATATTCTAAAAAAAAAAAAAAAACCTTAAATATTATGTATATATGTATATAGAATTCACGTTTATAACATAAGTCAAAGAATATTAGTTAGTTATAAACTTATTATGTAAATAATCAACAGTCATAATATGACTATCAGTCTTCAATTCTGTAAGCTGTGTGTTCAACGATATTATATAGTATCACTGTTTTATTTGGTGTTATTTTTTCTAGTAATATTTTTCTATATTTTTATTTTTTTTGTTTATATTTGATTTATATTTACTATAGTATTACCTGATACCTGTACTAAGAGAATATGTGTATGAATATGTTTATATGTCATACTCCCATTCAAATAAATAATTCAAAACAAACTGAAAAAGAGATCAATTTGTAAGCGATGTATGAATACAATATTAGAAGACATGTATAAAATCAATTAATGATATTTAAGACAGAGAAGATTTAAAACGAGAAAAAATGATTAGTATCTAAGGACAAAAAAAAAAAATTTAAGATAACTAAATTTTATTTTATTAGGAAAAAATATAATAGCCCCCGTCACGCATTTTTTCGTATCGTCGTATCAACGTATATTGTTTGTTAGTTTATTTCGCCTGATTAAAGTAACTATAGCAAACTTTTTATAATGCAAATCAACAGCTGAATTATCAAAAAGGAAATTTAACAAAAAATAAAACTTTGCTATACATTTGAATCAATTTAAAATAAACGAACAACTGACAGAAGCTTAAGAGCTTATTTATTTTTCTTCGTATTTGCGTATTTTTGACATAAATATTCATTATTGCTATAAATATAATTAAAATATAAGTAAACTGTAAGCTTATATATTTCGAAATAAAATATTTCAAAAAGTAAGTTATTAAATAAATTAAAATCAAATTAGGTAAGTAAATTAAAATTTTGGATTTTTAAGAAATATTTTGCACAACGTACACATTTTTTTGGAACGTCTAACTTGTAGAGAACCTATATACATTTTTACCATTGATATATGAAGATTCTTGAAGAATCTAAAATTTCTAGTTCATATAAAGTTTTTTTTGTTAAACCGTTTATTATTTTTCTTTTTTTCATTTCAAATTTATTTATTTTATTGTTCGTTTATTTATTTCAAAACATACATGTTATGTCAATATAAATTTTTGATTTTAATTTTATAATATTATTAGATAGTAATAAATGTATTATTTTTATTAAATTTCAACACAATATTTGTAAGATCAGACAGCTTCGGCTAAGATCTGCTTGAATTAATCTTTTTTAAACTAATAAAGAAAAAAAAAAAAAATATTACACAAATTCCTGAAACGAAAAATAGAATAATTTTACAAAATAAGTCTGCAAAAGTCCCTTCACGCAAAATGACATTTCGTAACTTACGAAATACGAAGATACAAAAATACGGCAAAATGCGTGACGGGGGCTAATATAATACATACATAAATTTTCAAGGAGAATAGTAAAAGTAAAAAAGAATTTCAGAAACTTCAAAAGAACAAGTTCAGTTCCAAAGTTTGATATCATAAAAATATTCTTACATACCTTTAGTTAAATGTGTTTATTCTGTCATATTTATTTTTATATATAGTTGACTAATACCCATTAAATATTTTTATTTTTTAATAAATAATTTTTACTAACGATTTCAATAAAATATTTTTATTAATAAGTAGTAGTTATAAAAAACTTTTCAATCAATTTTATCAACACAATTATTGGGATGAGGTAGAAAAAAATGGCTCATAAGCATATGAATTTAATAAATTAAATTTAAAAAAAAAAAAATCTCAATTATTTAAACTGAATATTAATTAAGCATTTGTTATTTTATGTATACTTAGTCTTTAAATTTAGCTGGAGTTAAACTATATTAAAATAACCTAATTATATAGATATTTATAAAATATTTACTGTTGAGAGAAATGAATGGGTTATTAATGCTGTACTCACCGCTTCAAATAGTTTAGTCACACTCGCATCGCACACAGATTTTTTACATGAAAATTTTAATTCTCTCATTTTTCAAATTTTGTTCGGAAGTTTTTTTTCTCTCCGGAAAAAAAGTTGATTTAACTTTAACTTTTTGTGAGCAATTCTTTTTCATCTGTAATTTTATCTAAAAATTTTTTATTTGATTCATTAAACAAATTTTTTTTCTTTTTTAGTGCATTTCCCTGTACATAAATGACATAGCCTTTCCTTTTCAGGCGTGGCTCTAAATGTCGTAAAGGGCAATTTTTACGACGTGTGTGGGATTCGAACCCACACTACCTCGGTGTTAGAGCATATTTTATACGCTCTTATCCAATAGGCCACCGAGGCCCCAAAAAATAAACAAAAATTTAAAATAATTTAAATGTTATTTTTAAATTTCAGCTGCCTAATTTTTTTCTTTTGCAGAAAAATTGTTCTGAAGCGGTGAATCATTGTTGAAATTTGAAAAAATTCTCTTTTTTTTTAAAATAGCTCAGAAGAAATATGCCGAAGTGGTAAACTAAGCATTAAGTACTAGCTATTCATAACGCACTATTTAACGACTAAGGAACAATTAAAAAGCATTACATATACATATATACTAAATATATATTAACTTAATAACTTAAAAATTGAAAATTCTAAACTAAATTAATAAATTGAAATGCCTTTAATAAAAATTAAAGTTTTTATTTTGGTAAATATTTACTATATAATCTAAATTATAAACAAACAAAACTGTCAAAAATTACACAGGACTTAAATGTGAATAAGAATTTAAATGTGTATAAAAAAAAAAGTATTATTTTTCCCCCACAGGATATAACTTCACATTGTTTTTTTTTTTCTGTGTATTTTGTTTTCGTAAAATTTTTTTTATAGTTTTTTAGTTTTTATTATACAATTTTTGTTGTTAGCTTTTTAAATATCAGAGGAAAAATTAATTTAGGCTGACATCTATTGTAATAAGTTAACAACAACAAAAACAACAATTATTGCATGAAAAGTAGATTTTTTGAAATCCTATATTTCCTATGGTTTTGTTTTTGTTTTTTTTTTTTTATTTACTTATTTATTTTTTTGTGGGTATGATTTTCTAATTGATATTCTCATAGAGATTGTTAGATTGTTCTGCTGCTGAGGTTAACATTTTTTGTTTTGTTTTTGCTTTCAAGTTATTTTTTTTTTTTTTTTGGATTATTATTCGCGTTTATTATTCTTTAGCTCACGCTTGTTGCTGATTTTGGAAAATTTTGATTTAAATTTTGTTGATAAAATGATATACAAAAAAAGGAAAAAAAAAATTATTGTTTTTCTTTGTTGTTTTGTTAATAAATTTTGTGGTCGTTGAATTGTTTATTCTTTTTTTTATATGCTGTTTGATTTTGTCCTCAATTTTATTTTATTTTTTTTTTTTGAAATAAAATAAATTTTCAGTTGTATAAATATATAATACATTATATGTCAATATTTATATTTATATATTTGGAAGAATTAAATAGGATAATAACGATTTATAGAATATAATATAAAAATTAAAAGTAAAGAAAACCAAAATACTACTTATAGATATATTTTAAAGAATTTCAATTTTAAAAACGAACAATTTTTAATATATTTATATGGTTATGTTGAAAATCCGGTGAAAAAATCGTTCGAATGAAAAAGTCCGTTCCGCATTTGAAAAAATTGATATATACTGTACTGAAGTCCATTCGGCTGCAAACACTTTTTGCAAATGTCAAAGTCATATGTTTCGTAAAACATTTTTTGTATCTAGTATTTTTTGGTAAGTAAATATATTTTTTGTGTTTGTTTAGAATAAAGAAAAAATTCAAAAGTAAAATACTTAAGTTTAAATTAATTTTTATAAATTGATGATGAATTTTGTAGTGGCTTTTGTAGTAATTGGAAAATGAAGAAACGGAAATTTCAAAGGTATTGCGTTTGCAAAGAAAAGTACTTAAATTATTATTTTAAGCGGCTGCACCCATCGATTTTAAAAAAAAATATTTTTAAGTTTATAACTTAAAAAAAAAAAATTTATTAAAACAAAAATTATCTTTACTTTTCATCTTTTAAAATATAATAATTATGTTGCACTAAATAAAACTTTCTTCTAAACTGCGTACTTTCATCGTAGGATAATAATTAAATTTTTCATTCATTTTTCAATGGAATTTCATTTATTTTTCATTTTGACGGACTACAGCATAACCAAATTAATATAGAATTTAAAAATTTATACTTATTTAAAATAAGTAAATAAAAAATTTAGAGACGATAGTGAGTGCTTTAAATATTATTCGATTTGATACTTTGAACTAATTATATTAAAATATTGAACATTTTTTTATTTAAAATTTTTCAAATCTGAAGTGTAATAGGAAAATTTTTAATATAATATGCTGGGAAAATTTTCATCAAGTTTCTCAAAAAATCATAATCTTTTTGGTAAAGCCAAAATAACTTAAAACTTCTTAATACTAACAAATTAAAATATTTTATTTAATTTTTATGAAAATATTACTAGTGTCGCGGTATGACGTTGACTGAGCTAAACTAGATAAAATTAATTTTTTTTTATATAAGTAAGGGAGATAAAATAATTAATAAAATTTAAATGTATCAATACATTAAAGCTTGAGGAATAAACAAAACCCCTTTTTGGATATTAAAAACTTTTCGTTTAAAAATTAATTATTTGGAAAATTTTATACATATTTATACTTATCCAGTTTAAAAATCATGAGAATGTATAAGAGTTGCATTTATTTATAATTAAATTTAATCGACTTTTAAACTAAAAAAAATATTTTAATTGCTTTATTATAATTTCTTTTTTATACATGCAAAGTTTAAAACACAAAATAAGTAACAATTAAAAAAAAAAAAAAAAAGAATAGCATTTGTTTTCACATTACTATTCTTTATTTTCCGACTATTATTTATTGACTATTATTGCTTTTGTTTTTATTATTGTTTCAAGTTATCAATTAAAAATATATCTACATTTTTTTTTTAAATATAATTTGTAATGAAAAAAAAAGAATTCCCTGGCACATGTAACTGTGCGGTGAATTCCCTAGAAGAAGTAGCCATAGCACGTCTTTTATTATTGGCTTAGCTCGCCGGAATGGGGTGGGGTCTTGCTACTACCTCTAGATGTTCATTATCCAGTATGCGTGCTACTTGATCGAATCTAATGATAAAACCTGCAAAAGCTGCACAAAAAGGAACAGGACACGCTATAAGGGAATTAAAATGTTTTGCTAGAGGAAGGTTCAGATAACCAAGGCCTTCCTCCGCCCAACCCAACCATGTTGCCTATCCCGTCCAGGGAATGCTGTAGGCAACCCAACACTCACCAACTTCTCCACCCAGGTTAAATTATGGTTTTATTGACTAAGCCTCCATGAAAACAATCAAAATACTCACTTATCCATTGAATTTATTTATAAATTTAATAATAATTGGTAAAGTTATTGTTTTTTTTTTTTTTCTCTTATAAAATTAGCTTTTGTTTCTTTGTCTTACTTTATATTGGAATAGAATATTTTACAAATTTTGTGTTTATAATGATAATAGCAAAATATAAAAAATGTAATTAAAACAAATAATTAATGATATGATATATATATATAATACTAATTTCCCATATACCTGAGTTATGAATATACATTTTTTTTTTTTTTTTCTTATTTGTATATTTAAGAAGAATGGAGATGTGAACTCCTAAAATTAAAATTAAAGTTATATATTCCTATATTGTACATACATGTTGTATATACACATATACAAAATTCATACAATACAATTTACAATATAATTCAGTTTTGTATCTTTTATTATTTTTTCTTTTATTTCATTGAATTTATTAAAATTATATAAAATCAATTTTACAAATTCCAATAGAAATTGTTTACATTTCTTAATAACTATTTAGGTATATATAGTTTAATTTGAATCAAAACTTTAATAAAAAAAATAATTACTTACATATTATTTCTTTATTTATTTTTTTTTTCTTTTTTTTTTTTCCTCTTTAGTTCTTCTTTTTTTCAAATTATTTTTGTATATTTTGAATCTATTTAAAATACTTACATTCTAAATTTAAATGAGTATAACAACACCTAAAAGCAGCTGCTGAAGCTAATTTTATAATATGTTTCCTATTATTACAACAATAATAACAATTCTACGGATATTCAAAAGTAAATTAAAATAAACTGGTCGTATAAATTTTTTTTTTCTTTTTTTTTTTTTTTTATATAACAGCTTCAACTTCCATTTTTTTCCTCATTTTTTTTCTGTTTTCCCACATATCTTATTAGGGATTGTAAGGGATGCATATTATGTACTTGGCAGGCTTATTATGTTAATTAAAATATTTTTTTTTTTTTTTTTTTTTTTTTTATAAATTCAATGGTAAGTCTATTATTTATGAGCAGGTATATATATTTACACACGTTTACATTTGCACACAAGATTATAAGCAAAATTTTAATATGAATTAACTGTTTATAATAAGAGTACAAAAAATACGTACATTAATGTGATAATTAACGTAAACTTATACTATTTAATGTTGAGATAAAAAAATTAGATTTTAAATAAAATTTGTCCAAATTAATTTTTTTTTTTTTTTTTATTAATTTTGAATATTTAGTGTTTTAATATAGTTGTTGGTCATTAAGAATTAAACAACAGTTTCTAAATTGATATGCACTTGGCCACTATTTTTCTGGTTTTTTTTTTCTTTTTTGTTTTGTTGTATTCACCCTTTTATTAATTTCACATGGATTTTTTTTTTTTTTTTAATTTCTTTTTGTAAATTAACAAAACACAACTCCGTAGTTTTATAAATTTTAACTTATATTTTATATGTCATTATTGAACAAAAATGTGTTCTTATCTTTTTTTTTTTTTTGTTTAAAAATGTATTTATCATAAAAGCAATGAAAAAAAAGTTAATGTTCACTTGATAACTTCTATTAAAAATCATCAAATGTATTATAATTTTTCCCCTTTTTTTTTTTTTTTTTTTGTTTTTTGGTTTTTACAATTAAAATTTTCTATAAAATTTAGAACTACTCTCTACTTCCAGCTCACAATCACGAATGTCCCCTTAACCATACGACCTTTTCATATTTTCAAAAATTTTATCTTTTTTTTTTTTTTTTATATAGCGTTATAGCCGAAGACGCAACTCTCCAAAAAAAATCAGATCATTCGATTTTGTTTTTGTTTTATACGGAAGACCTAATTATGTTCGCAAAGAATAGTACCTAATTACAATGACCATATATGGAGAAAAAAAATCGAATGATCCATATTACAAAATTTACAACAACAAATTTATTTATTTTAAAATGAAAAATTTATTAAAAAAATTTATTTAAAGTAATTCAAAAAAAAATAATTAGGTAAATAATTAAGCAAGGTAAAAATTATCAGCACATGTTTGCACCGAATTAGAGAAAAAAATTTATACAGGATTATATAATACACAAAAAAAATTAACATGTGATTTGAAAAGTAAAAACAAAAGGTCATACAATTTTTAAATCTTGGAAATATATAATTAGAATGATAAATACATGCGTGGGCAAAATTTTGGATGCGATTTTATGCACTTTGAATGGAAATTTATGACAAAAATTATACGATTTTGAGATAGTTGAGTGAAGAATAAAATTTTGAGAGTTATATATATAAAAGAATAGGAATTTTACGGAAAATTTAATTGATAGCAATGAACGACATTTAATAGAAGCACCAAATTTATACATTTCGTATGAGACCGTCACAAAACAGGGAATTTTCAAGAGGAAAAACGAGGGAAAATTATCTGGAAAACGGAATTATTTCTTAGTGTGGGGAGGAAAGCAAATCCTTAGCATGGTAAACACCAGTTTTCTTGCCTTCCATATCTTGCAATTCGTAATAGTGATGGCCAATTTTTTTTGAGATCCTGGCCTTCAGAAATTTAGGGGCTAATTTTGCATTAAATTTTCTTGCCTTATTACTTTGAGCAAAGTTTCTCCTAAATACTATGTCCCCTTCGGACAAATGAATGGGCCTCGCTCGTAAATTATATGCTTTTTTGTTGGCTGCAAAGGCTCTATCCAGATTAGTACGCAATTGTTGTCGCAGGAACTGGAGTTTATCATTAGGATCCGTTATTTCGAAGCCTTCTTCAAGGGCGTTTAGTTTGCGTAGTAAGCTGTACGATTCGGCATGAGTTATCATCTGTTGCCCAAACAATGCGACGTACGGTGGATACCCTATAGCACTGTGGTACAGGCTTCTTAAAGCTACTGCGATCTGGCTAAGGTGTTTATCCCATTCTCTCTGATCCCCCGAGAGATACGATCGGATGCCGGCAATGAGGGTCCTGTTTACTCTCTCCGCGTTGTTAGACTGGGGCGAGTAAGCGGCTGTAAAGGTGTGTTTTATGCCGTATTTTTTCAATAATTGTGCGAATTGAACTGATTTGAATTGAGACCCGTTATCTGTTATAATAATCTCTGGCACGCCAAATAGGTGGAACACATTCGTTTCTAGGAAATCTAGTATGGCCGCTCCCGAAAAATTTTTCATCGGTTTCAATAATGGAAATTTGGTAAAATGATCCAGCACAATAAAAATTCCGATGTGCCCGGTTTTCGAACGCGGGTATGGTCCTAAGAAGTCCATATATAATCTTTGGAATGGACGACAAGAAATGGCCTGAGCGCCCATTGGAGGTTTTAAGATGTAGTTTGGCGCTTTGCACTGTCGACAAACTTCGCAGTGATTTATATAATTCTTTACATCTTTAGCCATGCTTGGCCAAAATAGATTCCTGCGTAGTTTTTCCAAGGTTTTCCCTATACCCCCATGTGCCGATACAGGTGAATTATGTGCACGTTCAATTACTTCCCTGATCATTTCCTGTGGGATCCACAATTTCCAAACGGATATATCTAAATCTTCGTTTCCTTTCGAAAATTCTTTCCTTATATATACAAAATTATCTACGATTTTTAAGTCTGGCAGGCGGCTTTCGTTCTCTTCTATCTGCCTTTTTAAAGCCTTGTAGCTCTCTGAAGAAAAGTGTCCAGAGTTTATGTCAATTTCTGGTTCCACCGTTGTTTTATTCGCAACTTCGTCGATTTGTAATCGTGACAGGGCATCTGGTGCTACGTGTTGACTACCCTTCCTGTGTTCAATGGTGAAATTGAACCGTTGAAGTTTTAGCGACCAACGGGCTAATCTTCCATTTAGATTCTGTTGCCTCATCAACCACTTTAAGCTAGCATGGTCGGTGATGACTTTGAATTCTAGGCCTTCCACATACTCGCGAAATTTTTCGATACTGAGTATGGCCGCCAAACACTCCAGCTCGGTGATTGAGTAATTTTTCTGGGCTTGGTTCAGCTTTTTGGAAAAGAAAGCCACGGGTTTTTCATTTCCATCCTGGTCCTCTTGAGCTAAGATTCCGCCCACTCCCGTTTTTGAAGCGTCGCATGAAATTATAAATGGCAGCTCAAAATTCGGCGTGATCAAAATAGGCGCAGTTGTTAATTTATTTTTTATCTTTATGAACGCTTCTTCTGCTTCTTCCGTCCATATAAAATTTTGTTTCTTTTTAGTTAACTCCGTTAAAGGGGCTGTAAGAGTGGCGTAATTATCAATAAACCTACGGTACCAGCCAATTAATCCTAGCACACTACGAACTTCGCGAACTGAGCGTGGTATCGCTAAATTGTTTATAGCTGCTACTCTTTCCGGATCAGCTTTTAAGCATCCATTCCCTATTATGTAGCCCAAATATTTCACCTCTTTCATACACCATTTGCACTTAGAAATGTTTAAGGTTAATCCCGCCCTTCTTAGTACTTGAGCAACCTCTCCCAGAAGCTCCAGATGCTCGTCGAAATCGGTGCTCACTAGGAGTAGATCGTCCAGGTAAACGAACACTTTATCTTTCAAATGAGCCGGAATAATGATATCCATTAAACGACATAGTGTTTGCGGAGCGTTTGTCAAACCAAACGGCATAACTGTGAATCTAAACAGTGGTTTATTTGGTACTGTAAAGGCCGTCATGTTCCTTGATTCCTCCTCCAGTTCGATTTGCCAGAAGGCATGCTTTAAGTCCAGAGAAGTAATAAATTCGGCCTTCGGTAAACGTGATAAAATGCCGTTTATTTTAGGTTGTGGGTACGCATCCTTAACGGTAACTTCATTGAGTTTCCTGGAGTCTAGACAGAGTCTGAACTTCTCTCCCTTTTGGACGACAGCTACCGGGCTACTCCACGGGCAATTTGGCGGAGCCGGTTCAATGATACCCAATTCCAACATTCGATCTACTTCCGCATGAATTTTTTTCTCTATTGCCGGTGACACTGAAAAGTATCTCTGTTTCACGGGTTTAGCATCTTTGGCCACCTCTATAGTATGTTTAAGGATTTTTGTTTTTCCCAATCCCTCTTTGTCATAATCTGGGAACCATGTTATAGTTCTATTCAATCGACATTTTTGGTTGCCAGTAAGATCATGGGCTTGAATGTTTTGTTGTAATTCTTCTAAGTTAAACTTTTCGTTTAGCTTGTGCATTAAACCAAATTTATTCCAAAAATCAATTCCCAAATACAAGTTTTGGGTCAAACCAGGTACTAGAAATAATTCGATCGGTTTGATGGTGTCAGAAAAGCTTATGTCTATTTCTACCCTACCCAAAATTTTGAATTTTTGACCACCAGCTGTTTCTACAAAATTATGGAAAGGTTGATATGGAATATCTAAATTAAGGAATTCTTCTAGTGCGGTTCCACTTAAACACGATATCGATGCGCCGGAATCCAGCAGACCTTCCAATTTCTTTCCAAATATTTTAACTGTTGCAAAGGGTCTCAAATCGGATTTAGAGTTTACGATAGCGTCAAGGCATACTTTTAGCTTATGTCGTGTTATTTTTTTTCTTTTAAAATACATTCGATTTCGAACGGTGTTTCTTTTGCATTTTCGTGTTTTCGTACATATGCTGTCTAAGCTTATTTTGCAATGATTAAATATTCGATCTCTCGCTTCTTGGTATTGTTTTAATCGCTCGTGATACGGTTTTGGGGGATACAATATGGGTTTCTTAATTTTGTTAACTTCGGGTTTCATTATCAATTCGGTTTGCGACGCTCTAGTTGTTTTTGTTGATAACACGATTTTTAAATCGTCCTCCTTGGTCGGGCAATTTTGGTTTATTGTTTCTTCGAGCGGAGTCCAGTGTTCGGACTGCCGCTCCGTAGCAAGTTTCCCTGACACGTCAAACATTGAGGCTTGTAAACATTCGCGGCGCCACATCCGTAACAAAACACGGTTCTTTCAGCGAGGCAATCCATGTATCTGTGGCCCTGGCTTTGGCAGTTCCAACATATTAACGGTTTGTTTTCCACGAGTGTGCTTTTTATTTCCGAAATACCGCTGTTCGAGATATCGTCATCTTGCTTCGTCTCTTCTAGTTGGATTTCGTGAACTGGTCTCTTTTGATTGTTACCCATAAATCTAGGGGTTCGTTCGAGCTCTAGATTAAGAGTTTCTCTTTTCATAATCAAATGCCGTAGGTGCGCAACTGAATTGATTTGTAAATAGAACGTTTCCTTACGTAAAGCTGGTTTCAGGTTTCTTCTTAAAATTTCCACCATTTCGCTTTCTTGCATCTGATAACCCAATCTATCACTCAGGGATAATATGGAGTAGTAGAAATCGTCAAAATTCTCGTTGGACTGTTGTTTCCTATCGCGCATCAATTCTCTTATGTCCAAATCAGACAGGTAATCATTAAAATGGGATTTCAGGTCCCTACAAAGCGACGACCATTCCACTAGCGCAACTGAACGGCGATAACGCCAAAACCATTCCTTGGCTTTTCCTGTAAACAGCAAATGACAGTGCTCCCCCAGGAGTCGAAAGTTTCCATCCAAATTGTCTTGCACCAAACAATTTAACATGTAAATAAATTTATCCACCGGTAAACCGTTTTGGGCACCGCTGAAGCTAAGATTCCAACTGCTTATTAACTGAGCAACCTTGCTTGAGTTAGCCAGAGATGTGGACGACGCGGATGATCTTGCTCGCATTTCTTCAAAGGATGTATTAGGACGCCTTCCCGTGTTATATTGTTCTGGTCGGTGAGATAAGGGTGGAAAACTTTCTCTCGGCCACTCTGGTTCTTCCCTTCGGGGCACCGTTAACGCTTGTATTTGTTGCGATAACTCTTGGATCATGGTTTGCATTCTACTAAACTCCTGTTGCATATGGCCCTCGACCGTCTTCGTAATTCGATTTTCCATGTCAGATTCCATTTCCCTGGATTGACTACCGTGGTCTACCTGGTAATTTGGGGCTTCATCATTTCCTATTGGCAACGAGAAATTTCTATCGGTATTCTTCTGTAGATTTTTTCTTTGTTGTTTTGTTAAGAGTACTCGCTCTGCGCTTTCCGGAACTGCCCCTGCTGGTAGACTTGCAGTCTTTTCAACTAGTAACAGACTGTTTTTGGTGACCGCTTTATGACATGTCGGGCAAGAACTACTGGTGTTTAGCCATCCATAAATGCAGGTCATATGAAAGGTATGCCTGCATCTAGTAGTCATTAACTCCTGATCATCTAGTAAGGATTCACAGCAGATCAAACACTGATTTGGTTCCATTGAAGGGGACCCTGGTCTCCCATCCATACTGTGTATGACTGACATTTTGGGTGACTAGAAAGGAATACTTTATCAATAAATAAAATTATCGTCGAACCAATGACGTACTTCAAGTCAGAGAAAATTCAATTTCTAACGAAAAACAAATGTTTAAAATATAGAGATTTTACGATGTTCCGAAATTTTCTTTTGTTGCGGTTTTATCTTCTTTTTTTTTTTTTTTTTTCCAAGGTAATATTATTTATTTCATAAAAAAAAATTTTGAATTAATAAATTTTATTTTTTTTTCTTTTTTTTTTATATAGATTATAATTTAATGAAATAGATAAAATTTATTAATAATAATTATTTATTTTTTTTTTTTTTCTGAACCTTATTTCTCCCGTTTCTATTAGTAATGCTTATACATACACAAATATATATACGCATACTATGTATGTTTATAATAAATTATATAAAAGGTAACGAAACTGTGTAAATTCGAATTAAAACAAATTTATTACTTATACCAACTTGAAACTTCATAAAATTTTTATAATATGCGAAATTACAAAACTATTTAATGTTAAATTTTCTTCTGAAATAAATTCTAAATAATTCCTTTGAAAGTGAAGATTAACATACGTTTAATTAATAAAATAAGTTTAATTTTAATTTAATAATAATTTTTTTTTTTTTTTTGTTTAAATTGTTTAATAATAAGATATTTCTGCGGCAAATGCTTCTGTTATTAAAACGGACAACAATTTATTAATTCAATTTTATTAATATTATATATATTTATATTTCTAATTCATAATTTAACCTGGGTAGGTTTATTCAATTAATGAGGTGCACAAAACATTTCTCCCATGTTAGCGTAACAAATGGATATAGGATGTAGGTATAGTATGAGATTTTAATTGATATTCCTGAGTAAAGTTAACTTTCAAATTGCCAGAATTTGCGCATGAATACTATAATCATCGGATGAGATAACCCGCGAAAATTTCCAGCGAAGTCTTCATATTCCAGATGTTTAGTATTCAGCGGTTGGCAAGATCAACTAAAATCCAACTTCATAAAAATTTATTAAAATTAAACTGGTTAAATATTCATTGAAAATATTGCATTCTTTTCGGTCAAATACTAATGGTTACTTCAACATATTAGATTCGAATTCCAGAAAAGTCCACAATCCCTCAACCAATATTTCTAAATAAAAGGAAAGGATAGGAATAGGAAATAAATACCGTGAAGGTTTGCATTTTGTGGGGGGAACCTTTGGCCGTAGAAGCATTGAGCTTATGAAAATTATGCCGTGTAGGCTTGTTGCTCTTTCTTGTCCTTGTCGTGCCCCACGTTGGGTGCCAACTGTAATGAAAAAAAAAGAATTCCCTGGCACATGTAACTGTGCGGTGAATTCCCTAGAAGAAGTAGCCATAGCACGTCTTTTATTATTGGCTTAGCTCGCCGGAATGGGGTGGGGTCTTGCTACTACCTCTAGATGTTCATTATCCAGTATGCGTGCTACTTGATCGAATCTAATGATAAAACCTGCAAAAGCTGCACAAAAAGGAACAGGACACGCTATAAGGGAATTAAAATGTTTTGCTAGAGGAAGGTTCAGATAACCAAGGCCTTCCTCCGCCCAACCCAACCATGTTGCCTATCCCGTCCAGGGAATGCTGTAGGCAACCCAACACTCACCAACTTCTCCACCCAGGTTAAATTATGGTTTTATTGACTAAGCCTCCATGAAAACAATCAAAATACTCACTTATCCATTGAATTTATTTATAAATTTAATAATAATTGGTAAAGTTATTGTTTTTTTTTTTTTTCTCTTATAAAATTAGCTTTTGTTTCTTTGTCTTACTTTATATTGGAATAGAATATTTTACAAATTTTGTGTTTATAATGATAATAGCAAAATATAAAAAATGTAATTAAAACAAATAATTAATGATATGATATATATATATAATACTAATTTCCCATATACCTGAGTTATGAATATACATTTTTTTTTTTTTTTCTTATTTGTATATTTAAGAAGAATGGAGATGTGAACTCCTAAAATTAAAATTAAAGTTATATATTCCTATATTGTACATACATGTTGTATATACACATATACAAAATTCATACAATACAATTTACAATATAATTCAGTTTTGTATCTTTTATTATTTTTTCTTTTATTTCATTGAATTTATTAAAATTATATAAAATCAATTTTACAAATTCCAATAGAAATTGTTTACATTTCTTAATAACTATTTAGGTATATATAGTTTAATTTGAATCAAAACTTTAATAAAAAAAATAATTACTTACATATTATTTCTTTATTTATTTTTTTTTTCTTTTTTTTTTTTTCTTCTTTAGTTCTTCTTTTTTTCAAATTATTTTTGTATATTTTGAATCTATTTAAAATACTTACATTCTAAATTTAAATGAGTATAACAACACCTAAAAGCAGCTGCTGAAGCTAATTTTATAATATGTTTCCTATTATTACAACAATAATAACAATTCTACGGATATTCAAAAGTAAATTAAAATAAACTGGTCGTATAAATTTTTTTTTTCTTTTTTTTTTTTTTTTATATAACAGCTTCAACTTCCATTTTTTTCCTCATTTTTTTTCTGTTTTCCCACATATCTTATTATTGTAAGGGATGCATATTATGTACTTGGCAGGCTTATTATGTTAATTAAAATATTTTTTTTTTTTTTTTTTTTTTTTTTATAAATTCAATGGTAAGTCTATTATTTATGAGCAGGTATATATATTTACACACGTTTACATTTGCACACAAGATTATAAGCAAAATTTTAATATGAATTAACTGTTTATAATAAGAGTACAAAAAATACGTACATTAATGTGATAATTAACGTAAACTTATACTATTTAATGTTGAGATAAAAAAATTAGATTTTAAATAAAATTTGTCCAAATTAATTTTTTTTTTTTTTTTTATTAATTTTGAATATTTAGTGTTTTAATATAGTTGTTGGTCATTAAGAATTAAACAACAGTTTCTAAATTGATATGCACTTGGCCACTATTTTTCTGGTTTTTTTTTTTTTTTTTCTTTTTTGTTTTGTTGTATTCACCCTTTTATTAATTTCACATGGATTTTTTTTTTTTTTTTAATTTCTTTTTGTAAATTAACAAAACACAACTCCGTAGTTTTATAAATTTTAACTTATATTTTATATGTCATTATTGAACAAAAATGTGTTCTTATCTTTTTTTTTTTTTTGTTTAAAAATGTATTTATCATAAAAGCAATGAAAAAAAAGTTAATGTTCACTTGATAACTTCTATTAAAAATCATCAAATGTATTATAATTTTTCCCCTTTTTTTTTTTTTTTTTTGTTTTTTGGTTTTTACAATTAAAATTTTCTATAAAATTTAGAACTACTCTCTACTTCCAGCTCACAATCACGAATGTCCCCTTAACCATACGACCTTTTCATATTTTCAAAAATTTTATCTTTTTTTTTTTTTTTTATATAGCGTTATAGCCGAAGACGCAACTCTCCAAAAAAAATCAGATCATTCGATTTTGTTTTTGTTTTATACGGAAGACCTAATTATGTTCGCAAAGAATAGTACCTAATTACAATGACCATATATGGAGAAAAAAAATCGAATGATCCATATTACAAAATTTACAACAACAAATTTATTTATTTTAAAATGAAAAATTTATTAAAAAAATTTATTTAAAGTAATTCAAAAAAAAATAATTAGGTAAATAATTAAGCAAGGTAAAAATTATCAGCACATGTTTGCACCGAATTAGAGAAAAAAATTTATACAGGATTATATAATACACAAAAAAAATTAACATGTGATTTGAAAAGTAAAAACAAAAGGTCATACAATTTTTAAATCTTGGAAATATATAATTAGAATGATAAATACATGCGTGGGCAAAATTTTGGATGCGATTTTATGCACTTTGAATGGAAATTTATGACAAAAATTATACGATTTTGAGATAGTTGAGTGAAGAATAAAATTTTGAGAGTTATATATATAAAAGAATAGGAATTTTACGGAAAATTTAATTGATAGCAATGAACGACATTTAATAGAAGCACCAAATTTATACATTTCGTATGAGACCGTCACAAATTAAAATGACTAATTATAATATGTATCTTAATTAATAAGTCCTATCATTTAATAATTAAAAATATTAAAGCTTTATTTATAATTTTATTTTTTATGGGTGGTGTACAATAAACAATGAATTTAATAGTTGAAAAATTATATAAGTAACATTTGCGTATTTATTTTTAGTAAAAAAAAAAAAATAATAAGCTATGTCCACTAAAGAACCGATCACAGGAAGAGGAAAACTTAATAATCTTTTATTTGTTTTATAGGGTTATTTAATAGATTTTTTTTTAATAGGGTTATGTAAACACATGATGGAACAGGTGATGGAGATAAGGTCCTAACTTCTTGGTATTCTTAACAATCGACCAAAAAACAAGTTTCCCAAGCTGAATTAATTAATCAAAAAAATGGGACTAGCTAAAGATGATAGGTGTCGCCTCTGTCAAAACACAACAGAATCAACGGAGTATCCACTCTGCCACTGCGAAGCAGCAGCAAGAAGAAAACTTTATCTTGCAGGCAAAAGATTTCTTACCACAGATGAATTGGCCAATATGGCTCCCGAAAACATACTAAGATTCTATAAATCTTTAGAAATATCGTAGGAAAGAGGTACTATAAATGCACAATAGTTCTCTAAGGCCGCAGTGCTCTCTTGCGTACCTTTTAAAAAAAAAATAATAGGATTATTTAAGAGCTAAGTATAAGTATATTGTATGTATATTTGAAATATGTATATAGCTATATTATCTGTATATCTGTACCTGTACCTTTTATATACATTTATTATCTATATACTATATTATATTTAAATTTCATGCACAAAATAATAAAATTGACAAAAAAAAAAAAATTTTCATACAAAATAAATTTCGTATTAGTAAAAATGACTTAAAATGAGGACAAACCTAAAAGTTTGCCAGATCAAAAAGTGTTCTATGAAAAAGTTGTTGCTGTTTACTTGTGTAACAACTTTTTGTTAAAAATTTTTTTCATAATATTTTTGTGTTTCAAAATATTCGTAAAAAATATAAAAATATCACTATTGTAAAGTGCCACCACTTTGAGGCTGACGGGTTTCTATCAAAAACTTTTCATTTCGATATATTTACGTCAGAATCTTAAATATGAAATTTTGTTGAATTTTGTCCATTTGGGTTGCACACGTTCTAACAGACAAACAGACACCATTCCAAAAAGACTTACATTATTCATGTTTCAACATAACAAACAAATGCAGATATATGTACCTATACAAAAATGTGACCTTCGAAATTTTGATGACATTACAATACCTTCCTTACATTTCATGTATGCAATCGGTAAAAAAAAAAAAATTTAAAACAATTATATTTCGCATTAAATATGACTAATTATTCAAAAATTTTTAAAAGAACTATTAGTTATTAAATTGAGTGTAATATATTATGTACTTATTTTATTTATTTGTATTTTTTTTTTTTATTGTAATCATTATTCAAGCTTTTGTTTATTCGATTAATTAGAACACAATTTTTTTTTTCAATATTATATAGTTTTTAAGGTTTAAGTTCAAATAATTTTAATTTGAGACAGGGTATTTTGATTACAAATTAACATTAATAATGCACTGTACTAAGTACAAATAAGTAAATTATACTTTATATATACTTAAATTATTTTCATAGAATTATTGGTTTATATATATATATATTTTTCTTTTAGCTGTTTCATGCTAAATTATTGTTCTTTAACTTAGAATCGAAATGTTTTGATAAATTTTATCAGTAAAGATATCAACTTCCACCATTTTTTACACTTAAAAATAATAAAAAAATTTTTTAAGTTTAAATGTCATACAGAGGAATTATCATAATAATTAAATATGAATATTTACAGTGTATATAATATATAAAATGTTTCACATTTCAAAGAAAATCTATAAATATTTTATATTTAACTGTTTCAATTTTATATAATTTATATAATTTGCATTTTAATTTTTATGCAACGTTTCATTAATTTCTTTTAATTTTTTTTTCAAGCGCAATGAATTGTTATTTTATTTTGGATGATGTCATAATTCCGAAATAAAAATTCCAAAGTTACAAAATCTCAAACAATGAAAAAAAATTTCACGAAATAAATTCCATAAGGCATTGGTTCTATTCTATAGAGTATAGACTATAGTTAAAATTTCATAATGTAAGTACATACATGTAAAACGAGGAAAAATTGTCAACTCTCAGATACCCGTACGAATCGTTAGTATGTTCATAGCCTTCTTAACCTGCCACACAACGATTCGATTATTAATCCAAAACTTTTTCAAATATGCTATAGTACCATTTAATACTAAGCGGCAAATGTATAATAATTTTTATTATACGTATGTATTATACGTATATGATTCATTCATCAGTATGACATATACGATATGTAAATAAACATGAGTTATACAAGTATGTATACTAATATCATATAAATTTACTTCAAGCAACCGTTATATTTTTTATTTATTTATTTTTTTTTGTACTACGCATCATGCTCAACAATTTCAAATTATCGAGTAAAAACAAAAATGCAAAAAAAATTGTTAAAAAAATTTGTTAGAAAAATTTAGAAAAATGATGTCACACTTTCGTCAATTTTAAGGTAACCCTAAGAAAAGTTGTTAATAGAAATAAAAATATAATATTGGAGCTTTAATTTTTGTGTATTACTTCAAAAAAATTTGAACAGGTGTTCAAGTTACAGACGTTTAAAAATAAGAAATATTTAGTTTTTGACCCCTACCTTCTCTCAAAATTTCAAGTTTCTAACTTAAACCGTTTGGAATACAGAAGGAGTCAAGAATTTTGCAAAATTTGAGTTTCGCATAACAGTCTTAATTTACTGTTTACACCGTAAGACTAAAAACTATAAAAGCTAATAAAAGCAGTAGGTAATCGTTTAGTGTTTTCAAATTGAAGATATACCTTATACAACTTGTGTTATAACAATTGAAATATAGACCTTTTTCGAACTTTGGGGGGCTGAAGCTCCGTAACGGGTTGGGCTACAGAAAAAAAAATTGTTCCATAAAATTAATATATTTATGATATCTATCAGCACTTAAAACTTCATGGCTCTATTTAAAAAAAAATCTAGGGATCTAAAAGTTAGGTATTCGAGATCTACCCGAAGTTTTGGTCGGATCTCAACCAAAAAAAATAGAGAACCTACAAATTAATGTAAGAATATTTTGTCTTAACTTCAAGATTCTAACTTTCTTAGTTTTAAGTTTACAAAGCTTAATCGACTTAGAATTTAATTCTGATCCGATCCATACTTTTGAAGGTATATCTAGCTAGCTTATTTCGAGGTGTTACAAAGGGAGTAGCAATTTGAATATACCCGATCCTTATCGTACGGGTATAAAAATAATTAGAAGGTATTGTATAGGTGGATTTCAGAGTATTCCCCTTTTCCAGAATATTTTTATGTATGTGTATGCACGATTCTGAATTAGGAGTACAAAAGTAACAAACAAAATAAGAGTTTTAGAGGCAGCAACTCCCACTATTTACCATTAACTTTTGGAATTTTCTTTTTTTTTGGAATTATGTAAATGGTATTTTGGAAATGAACTTTTTTTTTTTTTTTAATTTCGTATACCCAACCCATTTTATTTTTCATAAAGTCAAATTATCAATCAAGAAAAATTTTTTAATCTTCTAACTAAATAGCATTTTATCGTGTATTAACTAACACTAATTAATAAAAATTTATTATATTTATAATATTGTTTCTACAGGGTGTCCAGTAACTAACTACACTGTTTTTTACCGCTGCATACCCCGTTATGAGAAGGTAATTTTTGATTTCATAAATCGAAGTATGAATATTTGCCTTGAACAAGAATGGAAGAATGGGACAAAAATTTGAAACTAAAGATTTTTTAATACTTATGATAAAAAATTTAAAAAAATTCAAAAATTCTTAAATTTCAGAACTTGTAGTTTACAAACTAAGAAAGGCAGCTTTATTGAGCTTTATAAATATTCGTTGAATAAAAATTGTATATCATATTTTAATTCTTTAATATTTTTTTATTAAATATGTCAGCAAATTTTAATCAAATACAAATATTTTTTTTTTTTTTTTTGAATATTAAAAGGAAGGAAAACAAACAAAAAAAAAAAAAAAAATTTATTGAATTAAATTTATGAATTTATATACGATAGTGATCTAATATCTCATTCATTAAATATTAGAATATAGTATTTAATGATTAATTGCCTGATTTTTAATTAACAAAGATTACGAATTTGATTTAAAAAAAAAAAAAAAAATAAAATATCGTTAAATGATCAAATAAAAATTACTTAAATAATTTCCGAAAATTTTACTATTCTCAATGTTAAAATAAAAAAAAAATTTTTGTACGTCCTTGACGCTTGATTTTAGTTATTTTGCTCCAATTTTTCACATAGATATTTTTATATATACATATGTATATGTATATATGTGTATACATATTATTCAAGAGTTGATTTAAGTTAAAATTAACTGGTTTATTTCGGAAGGGTAATATAGTTAGTAAGTATGTACATATAGGATTTTATCGCTAATAAAAAAAAAAATGAAATGTTATTTTTATTATTGTTTTTTATTTGTAAATGGCGGATTAACTTGATAGTATAGACTATAGACAAATAGCAGAAAAAAAAATTTACTAACAAAAATTGTTTGTTATTGTTTTTAATTTTGTTTCTGATAAACTGATACATATTTATAATACAAATGATTTATGGTTTTAACTATAAGATTTTTTTTTGTTATTTTGGGTGGGCAAAAAAAAAAACTTTATAAATTTTTACTTAGCTTTTGTTTTGTTTCTTGTTTTTTTTGTTGAAAATCATCCTACGCTTAAATAACAAAATATTAGTCAGAATCTTAAGTGTATGTATGTATATATGAATCATTTCTTTTATTGAGGAAAATTATCTGGTTTGTGTGATGACTTAAAAAAAAAAAAAAACAGGACGTATGTATGTATTTATTATGTAATATAGTATAACGTTAATGAACACAATATTGACCTCTTTTTTTTTCAAAAAGGGAATTAAATTTTTAGAATAAAAATAACTTATTAATAACTTATGTTTGCTATTTAAAAAAAAATTTTGAAGTTTTAATTTATATAAACTTAATACTAAGTACACTTAATGCAAATCAAACTTTGAGCTAGTATTTAATTTATGTTTTTATATCGAAAAACCCAATTACTATCACCCCTATTCTAAATTCCATTGTAGTGCTGAGTCGTAGAGAATCTACGAAAAAGCAAATCTCAATTCCTAAAAAAAAAAAATTGAAGTTGAAAATTGAATTTGAAGTTTCGTAACATAGCAATTCTCAATTCCAGCGTAATGTAAAATAATTGTCAAAAGTCTACGACTGAAATATTCATTCGTAGTAGCGCCTTTGTTTAGTTTTGTTTGCAATTTTATTTAAATCAAGTATCTATTTGTTTTTTTTTAATAAAAAATTTTTTATTTACTAACAACCACTATTTTGAATAAAAATATATGAAATCTTTTGTTTTAAAAATTCAAAACACCTGAATTTCAAATTTCAAAACGTATAATTTTTAAACTTCGAAAAAAATTTGCCATTGAAAATTAAAAATACTACGTCGTATTGTAGCTAATTTTTTGTAGACATTTCACGATGGAATTTAGAATACGGGTGTATATCTGTAAAAATTTTAACTTTTATTATTTATAGTAAAAATCATGTTTTGTTTTCATTGTTTTAAATTGAAACTAAACCGAATTAGGTGACAATTTGCATTAAGTTTTGTAAAGCAAAATCGTTCAAGAGAAAAATTTAGCATAACCTGAAACTTTTGTAATGATATTTTAATCTATTTAAATGCACTTTTCATTTCCATGCTGTTTTAAACGTATATAAACGTCAATAAACAGTATTGTTACTTAAGAGTGATAACTTAAGAAGTTTTTGTATAATTATAAAAAACTTATCTACATGTAATAACAAAAAATATTAAAAAAAGATAAGTTGTAATTGCTACTCATCTCACATTCATATCAACAAAATTTACACTGCTATTATATATATCATCAGTCATACGATCTTCAATATGCTAATAAATTATGATTACTTATTTTCTTAAGATAACGAATCTTGTAGATTTTTTAATTCGTTAATGATTAAAAAGATTAATTAATTAATGTAATTTCTTCGAAGAAAATAAAAAGCCGAAAATATTATAATTTGTTAAAACAAAACAATTTGAATAGAATTTTTTATATGGCCAATATTAGGTATATTTATGTTATATAATATGAATTTTATTTGAAAGCTTTAGGATATCCGAAAAACAACAAGGTTCAAAAATTGAAAAAATATAAATAAAAAAAAAAAAGGGTATTTTTGTTTTTTTATTTATTTGTTTTTCATTTTAGCATTTCCTTTTCAAAATTTCCTTTTTGAAAATCCAAAGCAAGTATGAAAGTTTTTCTCTTTATGTTGAATATTTGAAAAATAAATATTTTTTTCTTTTATTTTACGAAGTATTGATTTTAAAAAATACAGCATTGAAGTTATAGAGCAGAAGAAAAAGTAAGTAGTGAAGAAAAAAAAAATGGAATGGATTTAAAGTTTTTGGAGTTAAGTTGTTTAAAAAATATATTTTATATTTTGTTAGTGTTTATTGTTTTTTATTTGTAATAAAACTTCAATATTAACTTTCAAATATAAATACTTGAAAACTGAAAAATAGCTTGTATTACTTGTACATTATGTTATGTATTGAAAAAAAAACCTATAAAATGAGGTCAAAGTTTTTTGTCAACAATGAAAATAGGAATTTTTGTTGTTTACAGAGATGTTAAATAAAAACTTAATATTTTGATTGAAAAGTAAATTTTATATATACATATTCTTTTTTTGTAAAAGTTTTTTAAATTTAGATAAGTATTATAGTATAAATAAATAAAAAATAGTTTAATTTTTATTGGATAAATAAAGCTTCTTTAGGTTGATTTCTTTTAGCAATAAGGAATAAATTCTGGTCTCTTATTTTTGTTGCCACAAGTTAAAATAATTTATTCAAATAATAGATCTTATAATTTTTAAGTTAAATAATATATAAATTAAAATTTTGCTGAAAACTGCATACTTTATGTTTGCTTTTTTTATGGCCATAATGGCTTTATATAATTAATAATTACACATATAATGCAAAGTACACACATATCTTTTCACAATGAAAAAATATGAGAGTTCTTATCTCACACTTTCACAAAAAATATCATAATGTAATGTAATTCTATACACTGCTGGTTATATACAGTCAATCGCGTAGAGAGATAATTTAAAAAAAAAGGTCCAAATTTTGGCAATTTAGTATGAAAAAATTAAATTTTTCAACTTAAATTTGAAGGATCTTATTGTTATGCAGTAGAAAATAATAAATGATATTATTTTTATAAAATTTGGAATATTTTCTAGTAACTGTGAAAATCATTTTAAAAAAATTAATCATTTGCATGCTCAAAATTGAGTTTTAAAAAAACTCTACTGAAACTGAAAAATTCACACGCATAAAGTGCTTAACTGCTTAAGCGCACTAAACTAAAAAATAAAAAAGCGAAGTCATATTTTTAATTTTTATATGAACTGAATAAAAACAAAAGAAAATGAATGCTAGAAAATAGAGAAATATTATTTTACGAACATCGGGTGTAGTTACTCATTCAAATTTCGATTAAAATTTTCTACAAGATTGCCTGGTAGATTTCACCAGCAGTGAATTATATGTAATTATCAGTCATGTAAAAAATTATTTCTTCTTATTTTGACCACCGTCTTGTGAAAACGTATTATAACAAATATTAGCTTAAAAAGCAAGATAAAGTGTTTCATTTTATAGATATTAGCCCGTACAGTAATTTTATTAACTTATATCCCATTTTATTTAGAAATTAGATTATGGGTTCATATATATATATATATAATTGTTAAATTATAATACGTGTAAGTACTATAAATTAAAAATTTTAAAAAGTTTATCTGATAGCAGAAAGTAAACTCAAAATTTTTTGAAACAAAATTTTGTAAAAAATCAATGCTGACTCGAAATTGCTATAGACTATGTTCTATTATTTTCCATTAACCCTTTGCGGTATAGTCGTATAGACAATTATTAGTTTTGGTTCTTGTTTTTTTTTTATTGCCCTGGTTAAATTCTTTTAAACATTACACAAACATTTAGTCAAAAAGAAATACTAACTCGATCCGGCATGTTGTTTTAATAAAGATTTGATCCACTTCCCGTTGTTCTATCTAAGCACTTTGGTCGATTGACTTCAAACTTTCTATAAAAGAGAAGTTCTGAAGAGAGTGGATTGATTGAATTATAATTCATTAACCAATTTCTACACGTCGATTTGTCAAAAAAATTCTTCCCAGCTAATTTAATACAGCGTAAGTACTTTTTAAAAAAGTCATGAAATTAAAAAATAAAATAAAAAGAAGATCACAGCACAGTTTCTACGAAATTTTATATATATAGTAACTGTGCATATCGTACGAATATCTTTATATATAATACAATTATAGACCTGTCCAAAATACCCACAATAAAGTGTAATAATCAAAATTGGAGAACATCTATATTTTAAGTATATATAATAAATACTATATAAGTACTAAATATGTAATAAAACCTTTACAAAAAAATAAAATCTAAGAACTTCCAAATTTCCATTGGCAACGAAAGCTAACTCTACTAATTATTAAAATTTAGTTATAACTTATGTATATTGGGAATTCCATCAAAAATGAGCCAAAAACCCAAAATTTAAAAATAAACTAACTATGTATAATATCTTATACAGTTCTCTAAGGTTCTAATATTAGATAACGTAAGTATTAGTTTTTTATCTGCTTTTTAAATTGAGTTTTTAAAATCGATTTAAATCCATTATTGAGAATTCTTTATTAAAAAATCGAGCATTTTAAAATTTTTTATTAAAATACCCGATTCTCCTAATAACTAAAGCATTCTACTTTCTTGTAATTTTTACAAGTTGTAATAAAAAGCTTATGATTAGATTTTAGTTCATGTTTTATCAATAGACATATTTTATCATCAGATTTTATCAAAAAGAAAATAAATTTAATTAAAGTTAACTAATTTGTTACAAAATTTAATTAAAAAAAAAAAAGTACTTAACCGATAAAAATATATTTTCAGTAAGTCAACGCTTTCTTATCTTGTCATTTCTACTTATTATTGACTACAGTCTAGTGAGTAATACAAATTTCATATATGTATTTTAAAAATTTTTATAGATAAGAATTTTTTAAGTACAAAATAAGTGCAAATATTATACACCTTTATGAATTTGATTCTATATGCAATATGTTTTTTTTTTTTTTTTTTTGAAAAATCTTTAATTTTTTAAATATTTTTTAAAAATTTTTGTAAAAATTAAGTTTTTAATTTTTTAAATTAGTAACTAAATAAAAAAATTAAATTCAATACTTATCTAAGTAATATTTTAAATATGTAATTAAAAATAATTTTAAAAAATTGTTTATTTTGAACAAATTTATTAGATTTTAAAAACAATTTTTTTTTTTTTTGCGTTATAGTTCTTAATTGAATTTTAATTCATTTATTTTCTCTTAGAAAAAATTTTGCGTAAACATACTTCATTTAATTTACATTTTATGGGAATTGTTTTTTTTTGTTTATGGAATTCTGTTTGTAAAATATACTTATATATAAGTGTACATATACATAACTATTATATATATTTTTATAAAATTTGTTGTAACAAAAATATACAAAATAAAAAAAGAATATTATGTAAACATTCATAGTATAAATTTTATTCATAAAATATATTAGTATATAAACATTTTTCATATGTTTTGTTTTTTATTGTTCCCTTGAGATTTTTTATACGAAAAAAAAAAAAAAAAACAAAAAACAACCAAAAATATACCATATATGTATTAAGGACTACATTATGTTTTACTTTAATGTTAAACCTAAACATCTTTATTTACTTTGTTTTTTTTTTATTTTTTATTATAAAAACAATATTATTGTACATTTTTATATAAGTAAGTACATAATAACTATATGCAATATTAAATTATTGAATCACAAATTTAATTCAATGTACATGTACCCCCCCTCTATAGTTCAAAAAAAATTTAGTACATATTTTGTAGGTTGAATTATAGTCAAAAAACTCTTGAAAAAAAAAATTTATTTATGTTAAATTTACTATAACAAAATTTAAAATTATAATTCAGAAGGGAAAAAACTATTCGTCAGGAAATATTAAGAGTCATATTTCCCAGCCTAAAATTTCCAAAATTCCTCAATAATACTGAACGAAATGCCGACTGCATATAACTTCAAATTTCCATTTAAAGTTATAATCAGAGACTGCAATGACTGGCAATCCAAGCCCTCTGAACTAGTAGGTAATTCTAATATATAGTGCACAGATGGGTCTAAAACCAATGAGGAAACCGGCGCTGGAGTTAAAGGTCCTAACTTCTCGATATCCTTACCACTTGGCAAAGAAGCAACAGTTTTCCAAGCTGAACTAATTGCTTTGGATAGTAACTCAAAAAGCTACAATATATATACTAACAGACAGCCAAACAGTTCTTAAATCTCTATGGTCTAATAAGTAAGAGTCAAGAATGGTTTGGGACTGTCTCCAGAAACTTCTAATCCTGGCAAATAAGAATAATATAGTCCAAATGTGGCTACCAGGACACATATGGGTTGAAGGAAACGAAGAGGCAGATCACCTTTCAAACATCGGCTCTACATCAAAATTCATTGGGTCGGAACCATTCTGCGGAAGATTCAAAGGACACTAGAAACTTATTCTCCGCAGATGGATAGAGCAAGAGCACAGAATCTACTGGAATAATCTTCCACGTTTAAGTACATCAAAAAAGTTTTTAAAACAACACAAAATAGAAGTGGATAAACTACTTACTTTCAGCAAAAAGGACATCACAACTTTTGTAGGTCTCATTATAGGCCACAGCCCTGTAAACTATCACCTAAAGAAAATGAGACTAGCTGAAAATGATAGATGCTGCCTCTGTTAAAACACAAAGGAGACAACGGAGCATCTACTCTGCCACTGCGAAGCAGCAGCAAGAAGAAAACTTTACCATATAGGCAAAGGATTGCTTCCCACAGATGAATTGGCCAATGTGGATCCCGAAAACATACTAAGATTTTATAAATCTTTAAAAATGCTGTAGAAGGGGTAGTAAATGTACAACAGATCTCAAAAATCGCAGTGCTCTCTTGCGGTCCCCTTTAAAAAAATAAATATTTAAAATAAAACAAAAGCTATACAAATAATATTCATACATATGTATAGAGGATGTCCGAAAGTTAAAGATAATAGAGCATTCTTAAACCCCTTCAAGATTTCTGGAGGTGAGGAGGTGATAGGGCATGTCAAAACAAATAAAAAATTATTCTGGAGGTGTGGTATATTCTGAACGGTTTCCGATATGAAGGCCTTCAATGTGTTTTCGTTCAGTTTTTAAACCCATAATACATATTGTCTTCGTCACTTTACAATCTACAAAATTCATTTAGAAATCAATACACAGTTGAAACCAAGTATACTTAAGCTTTTACATTAATATCTTAAATTTTTCCTTTAGCTTTCACAGTTAAATAGTAAGAAGCTTTAATATTTTGAAATGAATGATTTAAAAATGTTGATATTTTTCAATATCTTTTTTTAATAACTGCATTTTTGGTATAAAAAAAAACCGTTATTATCATTTATCGTATCTTTTACCCTTTTCGAGAAAATTAAATATTACTTTGTGCTTCATTGAAATTTACATAGTCAACATATTTATAAGTGTAAAGTGTAACCGGAAATATTAACATTAATTAGAGCATATGTTAATCTAGATCAAAACTTTGTATGTGATTAAAATTGTTATAAAACTGGGGTAATTTAACTATGGTTATAAATTAAACTTTATTAACTCTTAATTTACTTATTTTTTTTATTTAATTATTAAACATCAAGTGAAAGTTTAATACTTATCTAAATGGTGTTAAAAAATTTTTGTCATGTCTCTTATAATGCCAGTTTTTTTTGGAAAGAAATATTAAAAAAAAAATTATGTAAAATTTATTTTAAACTAAAATTGAAGTTAATACATATGCTTAAAATAACAATAATATACTTATTTCAATTTAATTCAATTTAATATAAGTACAATACAATTCGTTATAAAAAAACATGTTATCTAACAATTTAAAAGTACTTAATTTATCTAACTAACTGATATATACTTTAAGTAGGTATTTATATCAAAGGTATCAAAATTCCTGCATTTTTAATTTAATATTTAACGAATCATGTAATTTATAGCTAACATATTATAATTTATAACATATATTATCAAATACAAAAAAAAGAAAACTTTTATGTAATTAATTGGTTTTGAAAAACTACTTTTTTAATAATTTATTATAAATATTTTTAAAAAATAACATACCTATTAATGATTTGATTAATAAATATCATACTTAATTTATATTCAAATTAATCACAGATTTTAAATTTAATTGCATAGTTTATATGTATATATGTATATGTAATTTTTCTTTTTTAAACGTGGGTAGGTGGGAATTTTCAAAAGATACAATGCCCCCCCTTGCACATGTGCATGTCGTATTCTTACCGGCTAAACCATACGCCCTTCCTCTATTAAAACTAGTCAAACTGACTAACCATTAATTTTATACTATCTTGTTTGTGAATAGGTTTTATGTAGTTTCCCGAAGGAAATCTGTACTTTTTGCCAAATCTAGGTCTTTTCTTTTAAGCTTTTCTTGTAAGAATCTGATTATTTATTAATTCAACAGCTTCAATTTATATGCTCATTTATATGCTCTTTTCTATACAACATTAAAAATATGAAAAATGAAATATTATTGAAAGTTCGGTGAATAAACGTACATAATATGTCCAAAAAGTTGAAGGCATATTATACAAAAAAAATTTTCGAAATATATTTATGGTTACAATTCAAAAAAAATTACTTCAGCTAAGTTTGTGAAAAACAAGTAGATAATTAACACAATTGAAAATTAGCAATCATATATGTTCACTATTAACGCAATTCTGAATTCAGTTCCCTTTTAAAAATTGATCATTTTGAGTTGAATTTATAAAAAGAATCTGTACTTAACACACACATTTTGTATTTAAATTTTAAAAAGTTTAAAAAAGGCTTTTAAAAATAAATTATTTTAAATTTATCGCCACTAAACCCGTATGTCCACTAAACAAAGAAATTGTTTCTGCACTAAATTTTTTTGTATCTCCACTGTCAACATATGACATTAACGTTTCAACTTATTAATTTAAAACAGAACTATTTGAAATTGAATAAGTATATAAAGTAAAATATAGGTATATAAAGTAAAATAAAAATACTTGTATGTATATTTAAAATACCTATATATCTAGTTATTATTTAGAAAATTACAAATTAAAAAAAAATAAACACAAAATATTTCATAGGTGATTAAAGTCTTGTTTAAAAATTATATTGCCACTATACGCCACACACTACGCATTTAGCTTATTTAACTTATTAACTAACTATGAATTGATTATATCGCAAATTAAATTTTTAATTAAATTAATCTATGCAATTTTTGATACTTAATTCACTTTAAAGTTAAAAAAAAAAACAAGTAAATGTAACAGTAAGTCGATGCAACCGACTTATTATTACCCTACACCTAAATAATTCGAATTAAATTAAAAATTCATAAGTTTTTTGGCAGCTGCTTGAACTTCTTCCCTTTGCTGTCTTATTCAACTCGAATTTCAGAAACGTAAAAGAGGAATATACTTGGAATATGCTTGGCACCCTTGTAGAAAATTTCAAGTTTCTATCTTTATTAATTTCGAAGATATATTTGTTAGTCCTTAGAAGGCGTGTGTCAGGTACCCGATTTGCACCCCAATTCATCAAATCCATCTCAGGGACATAAAGAAAACATGCAAGGACACCATTGTACTAAATTTAAAGTTTCTACTTTGGTGGGTTTTGAAGATATGCTCGTTTGCTCTTGTGCTCGTGCGGAAGTTTCCAAAATACGAACCCATGGTTCAAATTCTCTCAATGTAAGTTTGCAGTTTAACAGAAAAGGAAATATAACAACCTAACACCCTTGTACTAAAAATAAATGTTCTATCTTTGTTGGTTATGGAGATAATCTCGTTTGCTCTG